>JAODLL010000007.1:5007728-5017990 GCA_026546735.1 Forbesichthys agassizii
ATATACATACATACATATACATATATATACATACATACATATACATATATATACATACATACATATACATATATATATATATAGTATACAATTTAGACAAAATAAATTTTAAACTTTTTTTGTTGTTCATTATATGATGACATCTTTTTTTTCTCGTGTATACATGTACTATTACTCTTTACTATAGAACAATATATTATTTGATTAATTTATGAATTGTTGCAATAATTTGTAGATTATTCGATTACTAAAATAATTGATAGCTGCCACCCTAGTTCAAATCGATGTAAAATAGAATTGGAGCTTTCAGGTTAACTGAGGTGTTTCATTGGGTATTAATTGTAATTTGTATAATCGTTTCTAATAGTTTTTGTTTTCTTCACATTTTTATTGTGTCCTAAACCAGTGATGACTAGCACTGGGGAATGTTTAAGTTATTCTCGATAAACAAAAACTGTGCACAAGGGCCCCAGCTCTTTTGGGGCCCTAGGCGAGAAAATTGTTAAAAGTAGTACTTCTGGTGTCATTATTCTAACAGAATGCTGTTGTAGACACCCTTAGCAACAAATATTAGTTTGACTCAGTGTGATGAAATAAGGATAGTCTGTCAGGCAAGCCAGTGTTCAAACTGCAAAGTGCAAATAGAACTGATCTAAGAGATATAAAATATATATGGATGACTCAGATATTCAGAGGAGCCAACAAAGGGACACAACATAGACCCTCTGCAAAATACACTGCAGGTGACGGAAGACATCCACCTTCTCCGATTGTCCATTCAAATGTTGGGGTGACACTATTTTGGGCTAAATCAACATTGTCTTCTAGATCATGTTGTTCCTGAGCCAAATAATTACAATGGAACACAGAATTGCTTTAGCTGAAGGCCATTGCTAATAAGATTGATCAGTTCTTAACAGTAATATTCAGTTACTTGAGCCAGATAACTGACCACCTGTGTTATCAAACAGTAAGAACTAATTTATCAGTTCAGAAGAAGGTCATGTCAGCTTCATACAGGTTTTACCTTCTACCAACAGCACAATCATTTTCGTATTTTTATGTCAAATGTAGGCCTATAGTTTAAGTGAATTAAATGTACCTTTTTATATAGTACTTTTTATAGTTTTCTTGCCTAGGGCCCCAAAAGAGATGAGGCAGCCCTGTACACTGTAAACTTAATGTAAATGGCGTTTAAACACAATTGTCTTCACTAAGCACTTCACTAGCCTACTTTGTGGGGGCTTAATGTGACTGTACTGATAGGCTATTGTGCATAGGCCTATGACGACGACAACAACAACAACATGTAGTCAATTGTCGTTTTAGATTCAATCACTTATTGTAGATTATCAATTAAAAACGATTTGCAGGACAGCCTACCTGGTTCCCAAACACACCAATGGAACATGCTGTGGACACCTCGTCTGACCCAAACCACACAGAGGCTATTCGTGATGGCATTCCGAGGATGAAGACCTGTGCGCACGAACAGGCAAACTGCCCGAGCAAGGTAACGGGAAAAAGGTTCGGTTTCACGCTGGCCACTTTGATCCATGTCCCTGCGCAATTCAATGCAGTAGCAATGATAGCGACGACCCGAAGACCTTTCTTGTCTAAGAGCCAGGTCACTGGGAATATAAACGGAATGTAAGTCAGCATGTAAATCATAGACATCCAGTCTATTGCAAAGGCGTTAACATCATAGAACTTCATGAAAATGTTGTTGATTATCCCATATTGTATCCATTGGTAAGCGTTGCATAGCGAGTATGAACTAAATAAGAACACAATTAGCCACCGTCGTTTGTACAGTCGGGTCGGTGGTAACGTTTCTTGACCATTCGTGTCAGTTTCTGCTTCGAATAACACCGCCGGTTCTCCAGACCCCATCATCACGCGGCTGTCCGGATCCTCTGTGTGTTGGTTCCCGTTGATCTCCGTGCTCTCTGGCGTGGGCTTCTCTTTCATCTTTGAATTCCACGTTGGCCCTTAATAGACATTCATAACTTTGTGTAGCCTATGATATGCTGTAGGCTTCGGGGCAAAAGTTGTCGCGCCACTAATGTAGGATAAACGAAAGAACAGACAACACGTGAGAAAAATAGCATCAGTGTAACATTAGTTTCTCCGGTAGCGCGGTGTAATTAACTTGTTTAAAAGTTACCGTACTGTTGCTATAATAAGTCAAAATGTACAATGGGGTAACGGTAGTTTCATCGAAGTTATATACATTCTTCCTGGTTTAGTTGGAATGTTTGATTAATGGTTCTCTACTCAAGATACTCACTCTAAACTCACTAATGCATGAGTATTGTAGACACTTCTCCATTGTTAACGCAAATGGTGCGTCTCCATGTGGTACAATTCTGTGACCTTTGTGGAGCGAATTTTATTTTTTCAGGATTGCAGGGATTGGCTGGCTTGTCGTTTCCATAGTTTCACCCAACCCTCTTCTTTTACAATAATAATCTGAGGAGATTAATTTTAGAAATAATAAAATGGTGGCGGTTAAGATAATTTATGATAAAAAATCATGAATTTAAAGTTGTAAGAAAATTAGATGTGATAAAAAAGCACAACCACGCTATGAAACGTCATGGCACTCGCCGGCCAATCAGATTTCACTTTTCTCTGTTTTTCCCCAACCACCCTGCAAATAGAAACGTTTAACACACCTCAAGGGCGGAGCCGGAGTAATGTATAAACGTCCCTTTCTGACGTCTGAAGAGAGACTCATCCAATTACAGGCTTTAGGACTTTGTTATTAGTGTATCACTTTATCGATGCTTGCTTTATTATTATTTTATTATACTTAATTTATTTTTGCTTTATTTGCGTTTAAATAGTCCACGCTACTTGATAGTGTTACCATAGCTTTTTTAATTACAAGTAAACAGCGCCCTCTACGGAATAAAAACAACAATCACAGAGCTTTTCATTATTTGCTCTAATGTTACATGTAGAGATACAGATTTCCCAATACTCAACAAACCATTTCAGCATTTAGAAGGGGTTCCACTGTGCCCATGATCTAACTCAGGTTTTTTAATTATTATTATTTAATTTTGTGTTGTTGCTACAACATACTAACTTGTGAAAATATGTCTAAAACAATTAGAACAATTTGTAAATAAAGCTGTATAATCACATTTAAAGTAGATATTCATATTTTTTCCATAATCACTTTCAGTTTAGTTTGGGTTGGTTTGGCTTAATAATAGACAAATGTGTTTATTATATGTGCCAGGCCAAAACAACATCTGCTACATTATGTTTTCTGTATGTGCTCAGGCATTATTTTATTTCCCGAGTATCTCAGTCAAGATAATGCACATCACATGCATGCTTTGTGTATGCAGGCACAAGCAAATACTGTACCGGAATATCAGACAATATCAGACAATGCCAGCAGGCAATGGCTGTACATTTACTTTGCCTGTGTAATGGCAATGATGAAACTTAAGGAAATGCAAACATGAAGAAAAATAAACAACATATATTTTCCCATATAGCAAGCAGTGTTAAGTTAAGCCTAGTTCTTTCACTTCCTAAGTATGACATGGTCAGGCATACTGCAGTGTAGTGGTCAGACATAGTATCATAATATAGGGATTGTATTTTAGATGGTCCCAGATTTCCTCAATTGTACTCTCAGCCTTGTTATGTCATTATTATGAAGACCTGGGTCTGTTAAACTTTTATATATACTGTATATGTGTATATACAGTATATTTGAATAGAGTAAATATAATAAGACAAGAGAGAGATAGAGAGAGATAGAGACTTGTAGTCTTTCATACTTCCATTTTGCATCTTAATAAACAATCAGCTTTAGGGTTTTCATATTTAATAAATACAAGTACAGACATGTTTACATGTCAATAATCATTAGAATATTCATAGTCAAAAGCCTCTTTGAATGGTAATTAAACACTACCAACCTGGTTTTATATTACGCCTTGCTTCACGTCAGCCTATAGCACTCAAACTATACATTCCATATGTGTCTGAAGGACATTGAATATATGTTAAGTGAGAACACCTGAGAATTATCAAGTTACTTACACATACTAGCTATTAGCACAGTACTACTGTAGCACAAGCATACATAAAATCAAACCTGATAAACATATACATTCTCCATTAATATAATAGGATATTTTCTTTTAAAAATATGTCATCCTAACATAAACTGTAGGTTGTCTTTTTATTATTTATGTAAACATAGACTAGTTCAAGTTTCATGAACTGCCAAGTCAAATAATTTTACACAATTCAGATATGAGCGAATGTATAATCAAAAATATAATAAATAGTTTTGAGTACTGCTGGTTACACAATCCTTAAACCAGTTTGGTTTACTTGGTGCCAATGGTATGGGGGGTTATACTAGCCCAATCGGTTATTCCTTGATCATTTCTCATCATTCAATCCATGTCTGTTCTATTAGATAACAAAGAAATGACAAAGAAGTAACGCATACAGGCAATATTTCCCTCTTCCAATGTCAGTTACTCTCCTCTGAGGTCAGTCATCGTTTGCAGCATTGTCTTCAGTCGGGTAAGCAGCGCGGTCGGGTCAGTGTTGGTAGTGTGGTACAGCTATGTGCTGGTGGTGATAGCTGCTGTGGTGGGGAGGGTAAGGGATCTCTGGTGTCTGGATAGCCAGGCCTGTGCACATAGGTTCATGACTGCTTAGCACCGAGGCCAGATATGTGGCCTCCTCTTTCAGCCGCTTAACCTCTTTCTTCAGGGCAGCGTTTTCCTTCTCCAGGCTTTCACTCTCCTGCGGACAGACAGAGAGCCACATTAGATGTATGATGTTCCAGGGCAGGAGCCGTGACTTATTTTAATCTTGTAGTTCTGCAATGTTCTCATTTACATGTACAGAATTCAGCAGATGCTTTTATCCAAAGCCACTTGTCAGATATTTGACATTTGTCAATAGCTGAACATGGTATAACACCTGTTCTGTGGACAATACTCAGGTGTTAGAAAAACACAGCGTCTACACAGTTCATGTATTTATAAAGACTGTCTATCTGCTGTCATTGCACAGTTGGACACCTGTTGGGGAGGTCTTCACCTACATATGTAGGTGTTCTAAACCAGAATGATTACACCTTTATCAGTAATCAGTAGTACAATGTGTTAAAAGGTGATGACTTTCGGTGTGGGAATAACAGGGGAGAAATGTTCCACTTGCATCTTCAAAAGGTCATCACACTGTGGCCAGAGATTTTAACTCGAAGCTAATGGGCCTGAGGCACTTTGGGCAAACCCCTGTGCTTACGTCACTTAGCCAAATACAGCCCACTGCTATCTGAGATTACCAGAAGTGACTGCCTTTTCTCTCCCCTTCTGCCCACGACCTACAAATCTACGCTCATTTACGCTGAATACTCCTGAAGAAACAGGAAATGGGTCTGGTGTCATACTGAGGGAAAATTCTCCTTCCTGTTTATCAAGAGACTATAAAACCAAAAAGCCACGAGCTTTGCGGTGACAGGGTGTAAAATGATTGGTAATGTTCAAGATACTCTGAAGCAACAATCTCATTGATTCAAATCATCTGTCAACACAGGATGTATTTGTTTGAAGTCTCATTAATATTAAGTCCTGTCTGAGTAGTTGAAATTCTAAAGAAAACAAAACACAAACAATGTAGATTATCTTGATTAGAAAAAGTGTTGCTTAATGAAGACTCAAATCACAGATAGTGAACTTTTCAAATACTTAGAAATAGAGATACAAGTTCGTATAAACACGTTATATTAGTCTACCGTGACTTCAAAATTTGTAAAATGTAAATTATTTTTGGAATGACGGAAAAGCTATATTGCTTGCATTCTTTTTATAACACACATCTGTATCTAGCAATGCTACCTTCTTTGTAGCTAAAAACATAACAAAACAGAGGTGGTAAAGGTTGAGTGAGCACTTGTACCGGCCACTAACCACACGTACAGCGTTGCTCCAGAAAAAGATTGACAGAAGCAACGAATACAATAGTGGGCCCAAACATACTTTTCATAATATTATCTGAGATTCAGCACTACCATCTCTGGTGCTAGGTTCTGCTGGAGAGGGACTGACGCCCACACTTGATAATTTATTCTTTTAGCTTCTGCAAACACACAGAGCAGCATCCAAGTGGCCGCCCAACAGAAGCCATGACACATCGCCACATGGTCAGGTATTTAATACAAACCGAGACCCAGTGGATCATGTCACATGGGTGGTATAGTGCTTGAACATGGGCCAAGAGTAGTGAGAGTCCTGTACATGCAAGGGATAGCCCTGGTTTCTTAAACAGTTAACTATTGTTGACTAAATATGGGGAGAATGCTGAGAGTTCTGACCACCACAATATTCTGCACTATTTTTACCCCAGTGACGAGTCACCTTTAAGCAGCTCAAAATCAAATTAAATATGTAGCAGTATGTACGTATAATCTGATTTGAAACTCACAATACACATTAAAGGGCAAAGCATATATTGCTGTTTTTCTGGGATTATGTGCATGATAAACACTAGTATTTCACATGAGGATACGTGTAAACATGGAAAATATAGGACAATAAAACTATTGCATTATGCGGATATACATGACATTTTACAAGTTATTTACATTTTAGGGGTGCTTTAGACTGTTACATAAAGTGTCCTCACCAAGTGTAGAATGTCAGCCTTTTGAGTCTGTCTCATCCTGCTTTTCTGAGCTGCAATGCGATTCTTTTCCCTCCGAATGACCTTCTTTGCATCATCTGAAGAGCCCTAAGGCAATAAAAACAGTTTCATGTTATATATGCAGTGAATAGCTACACAGTAAGAATCTTGGGTAATCCAAATCCCAAACAGTTGTGGATGATACTGGAATATGGACTGATGGAATAACAGGGTGCGAGAGGTCTTGCCAGTTTTACTGACGGTTTGAAAGCACATTAAGCCAACACCTGTTTAAAAGGGCTGGGCAGGGGTGTGGTTGAGTCATCCATGGAGTTTAGTTGAGCACACCCTGTTTCATGTCCTGATAGCTAGCACGTTTATTTGGTATGCCAATAACGAAGCATCTAGTAAAAGTGCTGACTTAGAAGAGGTGGATAACTATTTGTATCATTGCATTACCACCATATATTCTGCTAAATGTTTTACATATCTGTAAATATCTGACATGCAGACACATTTAACACAGACTCAGTACATGTATATGAAATACTCATTCATCATTCTACCTTTTCAAGTAGAATGATGAATCATTTCTCTCACAAGTTATATGCACATGGCAAACACTACTCTGCTCCTATAACTCGGGTGCAAGGCAAGACATTATGACGGCTATTGGCCATCTGACCAGTATGCAAGAGGCAATGTGCCACTTCATCCAGTTCAGAAAATAATACTTGAAAAATGTCACTTGATTGCAGATCTATCTTGATTTTTAACGATGCAGTGGTTTAGTGTGTAATCGTTACAGCTGAGAATAAATTGATCTGACACATGTGGCATAAAACCAAAATAATAACTTTTAAAAGTCAGGCACACGACTTACCTGCCTGCTGCCAGGCGATGGGGACTTGTTGTAACTGGTGTCGTTGCTGTCAGACCCCTGAGCCATAGCCAACCGTGGCGCCTGAAACCCCTTGCCTCTGTCCACTTCTGCTTTCTTGTATGTGACTGTGTGCCTGTGTGTGTGTGTGTGTGTGTGCGTGACTGATCCTGTGTACCAGAACGAGTGCCGAAGATAAATTGGCTTAACACTTAATGAGTAATGACTTTTTTGCGCTCTCTCTCTCTCTCTCTCTCGCTCTCTCGCTCTCACTCTCTTCTTCTTCTCTCACTCCTCCTTTTTTTTGACTCTCACTTATGCTTGCTTCCTTTATCTCTCTTTCTCTTTCTCACCACCCTCTCTGCACATGCACCACGCACAGAGTTGCTGTCTGCCTAATTAGCTAAAGCTGATGTGGCTTCTGGTAAAGCTAGGGCTTGTTACAATAGACTGGAAGTCACATGCCACAGAGAAAGTTTACCAAGAAGTAAAGACAGCAATCCTGTGGATTCCAGAAAAACACCAAATTGAATTCAAGAGCTGAAAGTCACATTCCAAGTAACACACAAGAATCAAGAAATCTATCAGTATGTGGGAGACGCGACATGTACATAAATTCCTGTTCTATCAAGATAATAATTGAGGGGAAATTATTTAATGAGATTATGTGGCTACAGGGATACATATTTCATGTTTCCCCACTACTGCTAATCATTTGTTTATCATCTGTTATCTTTAGCCTAAGTGAACAACTGAACAACAACAACTGAATAACAAGGTGGTAACATGCTCTATGATGAAGAGAAAGCACATCCTATGAGAGAGAGAAACTCCCCATGGATGAGTGGCTTCTGTGTATTTGCACATGGCTTTGTGGTGATTTCCACCCCATGTGCTTATTCTCTGATATCTGGAGTAACTGGATGCCATCTGTTTTTGGGGCAATGGTAAGTGCTGAAGGGACTGTCCAATAGCCCACTCAGAAAGTCCTCTGAGCTTGTTTACTGTAGATGACCACACATATTTAAAATACACATTTTCACCATACACCATCTTCAGTCAAATTTGTAATTGAAACATATGTGACCGATACAAGAAACGGGGGAAATCATTGCATTCATACCCGACAGCTGGGGAACATTGTGTATTTTGTAACAACAGAATCATCAAATGCTACATGAAAACATTTGACGACCAAATCTGTAAAGAGGTTGAAAACTCAGGAGATTCTTGTTTTTCTCAAAGTTATCATACGGTAGCATTTTGTGGCACAAGATCAAGATCTTGATGAAAAAAATTAGGACCAAAACAGCTTTGCTGGGCAGAACAGCCCTCCCACACAAAAACATGTTCTGCCATTGCAGGAATATTGAAGAGCCTGAAAAATGGGCAGACGTTTCTAATGCTTGGCATTTAGTCGTGTCCAAAACAGTCGAGTATAGGATATAAAAAAGTGCAGATTAGCCTAATTCTGATTAATCTTAAAGGCCATATATGTACACACATTTCAGGGGGGAAGAGTTTAGGAGAAATTATATTCTCACAAAATCCCAACCATTAATGAACAGTTAGTTTGTAAATGTGTTTTATATCTTTAATATACAGCTCATGTTATACTGAAAACATTTGATGTGATCAATTCAATCTAGCCAACTATAGCCCATGCTGTATTATGTGTGGATATAGACCACATTAGATTTTATATAAATTAGCCCAAACCTGGTGACTAATACATACTTGATATGTGTTGAGTGATTATCTCAGTTCTTACCATATATAATGTATATTGGTGTCATCACAGGGTTAAAGGTCATCTTGAAAAAACCTTAGCTGTTTCTTACTGAGAGATTCTTAGAACAGCAAAGGAGGTTAAGCACAGAAGTATTTTGGTAATTAGACATGACTGGAAGATGTTAAGATTTAGATAGAAATGACAGAAATATATTACCTTTATTACTTTCATATTTATTTCAACATTAAGATATGTGTAATTATTGTTAGCGTATGAGGAAAATAATGTTGCAGCAGATTAATACTGAACATAATAATGATCTTAAATTAAACATATTTAGATAGTCATTGATATTGCATGAACCGATCCGATGAAATGATCTGACTCTCTGATAATTTGTAGCTGCACTACCTTCCTATACCTCAAAGGGGTCTAAAACAGGTATAGGTTTGAAAGACCTCTAATTATTTACCATAGGGTACAATATTGTAGGCATATATCAAAAACCTGTGGACAACACTGTACATTAATTAGTACAATGATAGACAGACAGAGAGAGAGAGTCTGACCGACTGACTGGCCAATAAATACCACTCGAACAAGAAAAAATAAAAATAGAATTCCCAATAGTGAAACAGCGACACCTGTTGTAATAGTAAGGCTACTTAATCTACGTTATATGTATATACACCTCTATTCCAGTTGGAGGCACTACTCAGGAATCCCTAAATTAGTATACTATATAATGCAATAAATGAATTAACACGATTCAGATTCCAGATATATCAATATCAATACCTGAATAGCGGGTGCCATAAAAGGATAGGTCTCGCTATTTTGCTGAGGCTGCACTACAGCGTCTATTCACAGGCGCGATCCCACTACTGAGCGGCACGGGGGATTTGACCTGCTCCGTTTCCGACCTGGGCCGGTGCACCCCTCCTTAGACGACCTGGTGGTCCCGGGCTCCCCCAGGAG
>JAODLL010000007.1:5022368-5064164 GCA_026546735.1 Forbesichthys agassizii
CCCCCCCCCCCCCCCCTCATGTGTGACTCTGCATTGGTGTGTTCCACTAGCTATGTTGAGCATGGTGTGAGTAGGCCACCTATGGCCACCTGTTCGTCTGGCCCATCAAATAAAAGCTGCTCCTCCGCTGTCTCCTAGATCAGAGACCTAATAGCCTCCACACACTGAGAGGACTCACCCTAGCTGGATTAGCTGACAGACAACACAAAGGTCCAGCAGTCTGGACCACTACAGAGCTCCTAGGTTAGAGCAATCCTAGAGGAGAGATTGAAGACACAGTTCTCACTGTCACCCTGTCACTGAGCAGACCGGAGAACACCCAGCAGTTTAACCAGCAGCATGAAGTCTCGTCGACCCAGCTGTGGTGACTCTGGATCTGAGTCTTCTAAGTCTGACTCCAAGAGTCCACAGAAAGGAGCCACCAGGAGGAGAATGGCAGCCAATGCCCGCGAGCGCAAGAGGATGCAGGGCTTAAACACAGCCTTCGACTGCCTGCGGAAAGTGGTTCCCCAGTGGGGCCATGATACGAAACTGTCCAAGTATGAGACGTTGCAGATGGCTCTCAGCTATATCATGGCCCTCAATCGGATCCTGACTGATGCTAGACGGCACAGTGCCCCCCACAGGCAGTGGTTGGACCTACATTTTGACTGTGCGCAGACTACGAACTACCTCATGAGGTACAGCGCTCCGGCAGAACAGGAGTACATCCACTCGTCATTGTCCTGTCAGTTGGATGGCTATCAGGTACAAACGTAGACTGCTTTGATCGCTACAACATAAGACATTTTGAACGTGTCAAGTGTTTGTGTAATAACACAATTTCATCCAGTCTTGGAGTAAGTAAATACATTTGTATTATGTTTTTAAGTTGACATTTATTTAGTCTTTATTTGACTATCATATAGCGTCCTATCAGTTCTGAACTTTTGTTAGGGTTATATTCCCAACAATGTAGAACAACTTCTGTTCAATTAATAATTAGCATTATTATGAAATTGGTGTAAAATTTTGATATGGCACCAAAATGCTGTGCAATTTTCAATGGATGTTGAGTTATTGGTCAGGTTCAGGTCAATAAGCACTGCAATAATGTTTATTTTCTCAAAGTGTAAATACATGTTTTCTAAGTAATGTAGTCTTGTGGCATGTTATTTCTCAAGTTTTGTTTACCTCAATTAACATTTTTTTATTAAAATTGTCTTGTATATTTAAAAATATCCATATAAATAATTGGCTAAATGAGAAACGTTTGATTATTTATACTATATGTTTCCTAATACAGATAATAATCTTCAAAGGCAACAACCATCAAAATGTACCCATGTGGTTCATGTTAATTCTATATAAATCATGATATAAATAAATAAATAAAAATATATAAAATAAAAATATAAATAATTTGCACCAAACTGTCTGTATTTTTTTTCCATCATCTAATTTGCTTTCTATCCCGCAGTAATGACATGCAGGTAAAGTCCACTGCCTTTGTCTATACGGCTCAAAGGAAATATGTCACTGTTGTCAGTGGGTTGGAAAAATTAAGTATATCTATTTTTTTCTTCAAAATCTATTTACCATTTCTACAAAAATAATGTATATGGTTGGACAGAAAATTGTTTACCATTATGCATAATATAATTGATTGCATTCTTCTCATACCGCTTTAAAACCATCAGTGAAATGTATAATCCTTATGAATCCAACCCTACATGATTGACAATGAGCCATAACGCCATAATGCCACAAGTGTTTGACATTTGTTAGTGACATTAGTGTTGGACATTTAAAAAACAAAAACCACGCCATCGTGTGCCAGATCCTGCCACGGCATCACCGGAGGAGCAGAAATTAAACTCCATTGTTGGGTAATGGCTGTGGATAACAGCTCTGTTCAGACTCATTCTTGCATGAAGAGCCATAGCTGGACCCAACCCTGTCTCTCTCAGCTAGATAACATCAATGCAATAAGTGCCTTGACCAACTGCTCCAACCGGCTCCACACACACGTGCACACACACACACACTCAAAAATACATAGCTCATTAACCAATAATTCATTTTCATCAATAAGGTCAGTAAGCTTTGTAATTGTATGTGTTCGTTAAAGGTCAGTGTGAAAGGGTACTTCAATCAATATAATATAATATAATATAATATAATATACTTTTTTTTAAATCGTATTCATACTATTTCACAAACATGGTATGGTACAAAACTCACAGCAGATCATCAAAGTATCGTTTTTTTCCACTTTATATGTATTATGTATATATGCTTTTAATAGATAATTACTGAAACATTTGTAAACCTATGCATTTTTTCACCTGGTTTGCATGGTTTCTTTTAACTAGAAAATGAAAATGTATGTCTGCAAAGTATAAGCCACTACATTCTCATCAATGATTACCATACATAATGATACCCATTAACTATCCATCCATCCATTGTCATCAGCTTACACATAGTCGGGTCACGGGGGCAGCAGCTCCAGCAGGGGACCACAAACTTCTTTCCCGAGCCACATTAACCAGCTCTGACTGGGGGATCCCGAGGTGTTTCCAGGCCAGTGTGGAGATATAATCTCTCCACCTCCTGGGTCTTTCTCGGGCCTCCTGCCAGCTGGACGTGCCAGGAACCCTCCCTATGGAGGCGCCCAGGGGGCATCCTTACCAGATGCCCATACCTCCTCAACTTGCTACTTTTGACGCAAAGAGGCAGTGGCTCTCTGAGTTCCACACAGATGGCCGAGTTTCCCAGACTATCTCTAAAGGCCCGTCACCCTCCTGAGGAAACCCATTTTGGCTGCTTGTACCGGTGATCTAGTTATTTCGGTCATTACCCACCCTTTATGACCATAGGTGAGGGAAAATTGCCCGGAAGATCCATAGCTTTGCCTTCCGGCTCCTGTCCCCTCAGACACAAACAAGACCCGAGGTACTCCATCAGTTTTCTGCTAAGAAACACAGTCTCAGATTTAGCGGCCCATTAAAGTTGGAGTAATTTATGTCACACAGTGCAAGTCACAATATAAAACCCTACATATTGAGTTGACTGAATACTTGCACTTCAACATGGAGCATATGGTATAGAAGGAGCCCATGAAAGGCTTAAAGGGGAGGGCTTGGTCCCCACCAGGGCTCAGTTTCTTTTAAAATGTCTAAAGTAACTGTATTACAGTAGGGAATCTGAGAGTTTGTTTCATTTGCTCTGGCATATACGTCTGGTCACCCTCCCATTCAGACAGGATTTCCATTCATCAAGTAATCTAAAAGTAATGGAAAATGCTCAGATTATGCTACTAAATTTAGGTATGCCAAACATTCTGTTACTGATTGTAATTGTAGACTGGTAACTAGTAACGGATTACATTTAAAAAGTACCCAACCCTGCCCATATTGCAGTAATGCAGAATGTGATTAGTATCAAACAGGTTTGATACAATGTACAGAGGAGTGTATTTTCATAAAGAACCAACTATATACAGTAAGTATACATTTATTACAAGGATAAACCCCTTCAGATGAACCCTCTCAATTCCAAGGAGGTCCTAAACACAAATATACAGTATATTAAAAATACAATAAAAAATACAAACAGTAATGAAAAACAACAAATATACACATATAGTATACCTCCCTCACTGACTCCTCAACAATATTTAAATACATGCATAACCAAATAAACGTATAGTTTCCATGCATTCAGTTGTTACAGTACTGCATGTATATTAAATTGCAACCAGAGGCATTTTGGTCTGTGCCAGTTATTAAGGCACCTTTGAAATACACTGTAAAATGAACAGAGATTCCAGACTATAATACAACAACGCCAGGCTACAGTAATGCCTGTTACAGCAAACCAGTGTTAGTCACTGCAAGAATCAGGACTGCAGCACATTACAGCACTTTCAAAACTTCAAAGGGACATTTTGAAACATGTATCTTGCATTGTTTGCTGTTTGAATAACTGATTGTTTTATTAATTAAATTGAGCATGAAAAGCTGTATTTTGTATGGGTTATACTGTAAATCAATGTTCTATTTCACAGAAAAAACAAATGGTTGTAGTTTCAGAAATGTATATGAACACAATGAACGTAATACTTTCTGTGTAATGAGTGTGATCGGTTATGTGTTTTGCATTAAGAGTTTTGAAAACAGGTCACAAACTTGTGAATATAGTACCAAAACGATCAAAAACCTGTAATATAATTTCATATCTGTGTGGGCGTATATATAGACATTATCTATATTGACAAATAGGCACAGCCTAATCATGCAACCAAACTAATCTTCAATGGCAAAAACAGTGTATAGTATGAGAGTTTACTGGAAATACGGATACAGATGGTCAAATGTGTTCAGATGCTGTGTTGAATGTTTGCATATGTAATGCATTTAGTCAGTTGCCATGTGTAGTGTATTATGCCAGTTCTGTGAGGACTGCTTTGGATTATTAAGCAGCAGAAAATGGCTCTGGAAATAATTAAATTCACATATTCAGTCAACAGTTATTATCAAATATAACTGACATGTAATGAGTGAATGCTTGCTAATGAAAGAGTTGTTAATTTATAATGACAATGTGCCCAGAGTGCTTAGAGAGACACAATGATGTATGTGTGCAGAAATAATTTATTTGTCAATTGGATGGTGTGTTTACCATTAAATATTTAATATGTTTAATTTGTCCTGTCTTTAAAGACAGGATTTAAAAGGCAACAGCTGTGGAGAATTGTAATGGGGACAAATTGACAAAAATAGGTCTTGGCACTGTAAAAACTATTGTTGAAATTAATACGAATCATTAGTTAATTCAAAAAGAATATAATAGAATATAATGCCATTAGAGAGGGTGTTGGGTTTCATCACGACTGTGTGACAGCTCCTCCCTCACCACTGCTTATGTCATTGACCCTCTAACGTCACTCTACCAGCAGGTGTTCAAAAGCTGGCCTGGCCGCTCTACTTCATTTGACCCTCTGAGTTTGGACGCTTTCCTCCTGACTGTACTGACACATCCAGGTGACTCCCAACATGAAGCGCCTGAACAACCACGTCAAGAACCACCTGACAGGCCAGGTGGAATGTGAGATGGATGGTTTGGGGACCGGGGCTTGGGTGAACCAAGGCTACTGTAGCTCCCCTCCACCTCTGCCCCGGTCAGTGAGCACCATCTACAACCCCCAGACTGTCTTCCAGGGCTCTGCGGACAGCATGTGCAAACCGGACCTCCCCAAATCATTCCCTGCGGAGCCGGAACCCCTCGACCAGAGCATCGTAGCAAAACGCAGAGGGTGCTGTTCCTTTGTCAAAGGTAGGAAGCTGCTCTGCATAGATCAGGGTGACTAATTATGTATTTTTTATATAAAAGGCTAAACGTACCCTTTTATGTCAAATTGGTGAGGATATAAGCTGGAAACAGCAAAAGCACACATCAGTTTTCTATTCTGTGCCAATTAGTGAAATGCTATTAAAATCTGTACATAGATTACATTAGCCTAGATAGAGTCTTCCCAAAATGAGTCATAAATAATCAGATAACTGACATCTCGTATTTTCTGCAGGATTATGGCGTACAACTTTGACTGAGAACACGTCAAACAATAGAGAACTGTTTGTCCGAACTACGATGAGAGAGCTGTTGGTCTACATAGTGTTCCTGGTGGATATATGTCTCTGTAAGTGTACATCATATTAATCGTATACATTAAATGCTACCTCATAGCAATTTGAAATAATATGAAGCCCAAACAAAAGAACACATGAAGACAAAGTGTTACCACAGAGTACAATTTCAGCATCTTAACTTTTATAACCATGACAGAATATAATTACCAATCTCACAAATAACTTATTTTGTAAACATATTCTGCACTGCATTGTGGACCCAATTTATTGTATTCTGAACTGCATAAGTAAACATTAACCACTTGAACTACTGATGAATTAATGTAAAGTGGAAGGTTTCTGTAAACTTAAGTTGATTTATCATCAACTGCTTTCCCCTACTTTAGTGCCCACTATAAAAGCCCTTTCTTTTCAGGCGTTTGAAAGCTATTGTCCAGGTGAACATTAGCAGTGAAAGGAACATGGGCAGTGTTCTCTTGCTCTCACTGATAAGAGCTTTGACCTAAACCATTGTTGCTTTGTCTAGCTGGGATTTATATTGTTTGATGAGGCTATTGCACCATCTCTTCAAACTAATTACCACCTCTAATCTGGCTCTGTTTGACTGCTGTGACACGAACGCATCTGAAAAACAAGAATGAGGCCTTCTGCATCTGCTTCTGATGTTTCTTATCTTTACCGTTTGAATGGAGCAACATGTAAAACAGAACGAGCAAAGCCTGTGATGGGCATAACAATAAGATGTTGTCTTTCAGTGACATATGGTATGACAAGCTCAAGTGCCTACTACTATACCAACGCCATGACCAACCTGTTTGTTACGACACCCAGTGCCGGCGGCGTTTCATTTCAGTCCATTGGCTGCATGTCTGACTTCTGGACAGTAAGTTGCACATATATATTCCATTTGTGAATGCTGATCCTTGTAAAATCATCAACAAGAATTTTCTAAATACAATATGTTAAAAGTACAATCCTTCATTAGTGTCTAGAATTGCCCCTGTAGTGTAACAAAATTAATTGTTTTAGTTTATATATATATATATATATATATATATATATAGAGAGAGAGAGAGAGAGAGAGAGAGAGAGGGAGAGAGGGAGAGAGAGAGAGCACATATCCCTGCCACACATTCTTCCCTAATCTGTCCTACAGTGGACGTAGGTAACATCTCCTCTGTCCCTCTACTAATGCTCACTTACTTTTCACATTTCTGTTTCTATTTCAAAACATGAACATAAACAGTGAGTTGCATGGGGGAAGCTATGACACAACTGTAGAATGTTAGAAGTGCTACAAGTGCACATTCCTCAATAAAACAAACCTTCAAATACTAATTAAGATGAAGTACCATTTACATTTTACACATTTACGAGGTTTCCATTGCATTTAATTTTACTTAAAATTTTAAGGCTATAGTAAACCTCAAAAAAGGCATTTTTTTTACGTTCTTTTTCAAACTTATTTTTTAAATAATCTGTTAAAAAAAAGGAACAGCCTGCACTTCAAATTAATGTCTAACAATCACATTTTGAATCCTTAAAATGTAATTAAAATCTCTTGTAAAGTAGCTACAGATACAGGAAAATCTAAAGTCTCTCTTTCTAACTTCAAACTGTGTCTCCTTATCTCACCAGTTTGCTCAGGGCCCACTACTGGATGGCCTTTACTGGACCAACTGGTATAACAACCAGTCTATGAACCGTGGAGAGCAGTCCTTCATCTACTATGAGAATATGCTACTGGGGGTTCCCAGGATCAGGCAAATCAAGATTATGAATAACTCCTGTAAAGTCCCCAGTGACTTTGCAAATGAAATCCCTGGGTGCTATGGTGTCTATAATGAGATGAAGGAGGAGAAGTCCAGCTTTGGTCTCATCAATGGCACTGCGTGAGCTGAGTATTGATCTAACTTGTTTGATATAAACATACATACAACAAACAAATGACATGTTTATAAATGTATTAAGTTATTTGCTATTAGTCATGATTTTTGGTGTTCTCCCAGGCACCGCTAAAATGAACGACGTAACATAAAAGTGATTTCTGTTAGCTCTTCATGCTCTGTGCGTAGTTGCGTCTCGTGACCAGGGTGGCCGCTAATGTGCCAGGTTATGCTACAGCATCAAATTGTGATGATCCTTCTAAGAACGTATATGCTGTTGCAGCTGGGAGTACCACACAGAGAAGGAGATCCAGGGCTCTTCTCAATGGGGCTTGTTAGCCACGTACAGCGGAGCAGGGTACTATCAGGACCTGAGTATGACCAAGCAAGACAGCGCTGACACATTGATGGAGTTGATGAACAACCTGTGGTTGGATCATGGAACCAGGGCAGTCGTCGTTGACTTCTCCACATATAACGCTAACATTAACATGTTCTGCGTCATCAGGTGCTGTACAGTGCAAGGGTAAAACAACATGTTCTCAATGAATTCTCAGCAAATGTCTTATTGCTTGACCTATATGCTCTCTTTTTCCTGCAGCTTGTTGGTTGAGTTTCCAGCTACTGGTGGAGCTCTTTCTTCCTACCAGATAAGAACGGTCAAATTGATTCGCTACATCACCCACTGGGATTATTTTGTCCTAGGCTGTGAGATTGTATTCTGCTTTTTTATCCTCTACTACATCGTAGAGGAGATTTTGGAGCTGCAAATTCACAAGTTCTCATATTTTAAAAGCATTTGGAACATACTGGATATTGTGGTCATACTGGTAAGAGAGGCACAGGGCCTGTCCAGGGAGGGACCCAGTTTTACATTTTGTATTTGCTCAGTAAAATAATACAATTCAACATTATTTCCCTTTCCAGCTTGCCGTCGTTGCAATCATTTTTAATGTCTTTCGTACCATCAAAGTGGACGAATTACTTGGCAGCCTACTGCAGAATCCTGATATTTATGCAGATTTTGAATTTTTGGCATTCTGGCAAACACAGTACAACAACATGAATGCCGTGAACTTGTTCTTTGCTTGGATAAAGGTAATGCACATCTGATCCCAGACAAATGTTATTGCTTGAAATATAGAATTCCAAAGCGTCATAGATTTTCTTCTTGTCCCTGCAGATTTTCAAGTACATTAGTTTCAATAAGACCATGTCTCAGCTGTCCTCAACCCTGGCCCGCTGTGCCAAAGACATCATGGGTTTTGCCATCATGTTCTTTATCGTGTTCTTTGCCTATGCTCAGCTTGGGTATCTGCTTTTTGGAACGCAAGTGGCCTCCTTCAGCACATTTACCACATGCATGTAAGATATGTAGACTGAACAGAACCAGAAAAACATTATGTTAGGATCATTGTGAACTAACCAAACTAGATGTAATCAAGCGTTCTATATTTGCAGCTTCACACAATTCAGAATTATTCTTGGCGACTTTAATTTTGATGCCATTCAGAGTGCCAATAGAGTTCTTGGGCCAATCTACTTTGTCACATATGTGTTTTTTGTATTCTTTGTCCTATTGGTAAGTGATGTCCATTTACAGGATCATTGAATGTTAAAATCACTGGACAAAAGCATTTAAATGCTTGTTTGTCTCCTAGAACATGTTTTTGGCCATCATAAATGACACATACTCGGAGGTGAAAGAAGAGATAGCTTCAGAGAAAGATGAGCTAAATTTCTCTGACATCATCAAACAGGTAACATACAGGATACATACATGTATCATGTATCTAACACAGTGTAAGGTACATGTTTAATTCAAATGTTTCTCATAACAACCATCTTCTGGTATCCAGGGCTATATAAAGACATTTATGAAGTTGAGACTCAAAAATGAGAAAATATCAGATGTTCAAAAAGCACTAAGCTCGGGATCAGGAGAAATATCATTCAAGGACTTCAGAGAGACCCTTAAAGGGTAAGTCAGGATAATGAGGTGAGATTGTGCCAACATACATTCTTGTTTTTGACACTGACATCTGTCACCGGCTGCTCAGGATGGGACACACTGATCATGAAATATCTGAAGCTTTCTCCCAATTCGACCATGATGGTAATCACATTCTAGATCAAGGAGAACAAGAAAGGATGAAAAGGGAGCTGGAGGAAAAGAGGGTTTGTGGACACCTTTGGAATGATAACATAGCATTTAACATTTTAACCCAGAAATAATGTTAGTTAAATACATTGTTGCATCCAAATAACATATTTGTAGAAATGAAAAATTGTGCCTACTCATTTTCAATGTGTTCCTTTCCCCCAGGATGCTCTTAACGTTGAACTCAACGATCTGGGGAAAAACTACAGCAAAGATTTATTAGAGGAGTCCTCTGCGAAGAGCATTGAGCAAAAAAACAAGCCCAGTAATGCCTCAGCTCAGCAGGAGGAGGTTCAGAGGTGTTGGAGGAACTTTTACATTCAGTTTGCATTCAGTTTAAATCTATTTGCGTCTATATGAACTACAGCCACTTAAATTAATACTTCATGCTTTCAATCTCTTTTATAATGACTCTAAGGTTAAACATTATATGTGAATGTATGATTTACAATGTCAACACACTATGACGTTGGTGGTAGATGCATTGAAGTGTTTCCTGTTGCATGCTAACATATTATGTATGAATTGTGTACAATTGTGTAATGGCCATTACTTTACTTTCCATTAAAGGTTGTCCAGACAGGTTCTCCAAATTGAGAGTTCTGTCGTGGACATTATGTCAAAGATTGAGTTGATTATGAGGAAGCTGGAACTACATGACAGAGCTAAAGGAATGGAAACCGTAAGTCAATTATGGATTGGGTTCCAAACCCAATTACATGTCACTGTTTTACTAGTTAGGCGTACTACTACTAATACATGTTAGTTCTAACTTTTTAATATCTATTTTTTTGTTTGTTTCAGATTTAGTCTCAAATCAGCTCAAATGTATTTTACATGCAATGGTGTGCAATGTATTGATAGTTATATTTCCATTTTGATGTTAATAAATAAAATGGTTTTCTTATTTTAATTAGAGCGATAAGGATGGTTCTGACGGGAATGTCATTGCATGCCTTGACAGAGGGAAACACGAGATGTCAGCGAGGACACCAAATACACCTGATAGTTCAACATATGACTATCGTTTGTGATCAAATTGATGATATAACCATGAGTTATGTAAAGAATAGCAGGTCATACACCAAGCAGCATGCTTTATAGCTATTCAATTGTGTAGTGTAGTGGGTGTACCTTGTGTCAACAGTTAAAAGCATTCAGTAACCTACTTATATTGGACAAACAATAATTGGGCCATAAGAATACATTATACTTAATCAGTTACTTTCAGACTAATTTATACTCATGTTAATGCATCTGGTTTATGAGATAGAATTTTTGTATATGATACTGATTCTGCCAAGACAATGATGGTTTAAGGATACTGTGTAGAGCTATCGCACTCACTATTTGTTATAAGTCAAACCTGTATTTAATAATACATGTTATATGCTGGGGTTATAATGATGCTGTGAATTGTACAATTTTTGCAGCTTTTTGTTGCGTAGATAATATGTCGTATGCATATTTATAAAATGGGCAAATACTTCCTTCTATAATTTCTTTATTTGATCTAACTTGCTTTAGAAATGTCATATATAATGTCATTGAATACTGTACAAGGCAGTTTGGTTTAATGCTACAAAGTCTATTTATGTACCAGTATTTTTTGTCTTGAGCAATTTTTTCAAGATTTATAGATAGTTTCAAATTGAGAAATACTCAAACTATATGAACAGGATGGAATTTTATAATATGTACAATTGACCTTCTGTGTTTGTTCTTATTTAATCCTCAACTGTAATCGTAATTATAACCAATATGGAGTTGATAAAAAAAGCAAGTGTATTACAAACAACTTTTAAATGCATCTGTAAAAACTTAAAAATAGCAAGTAATAAAATGTTGTTATGGCAATATTGCTGTGTAATAAAGGTAGCCCAATTTACTAGAATAAATGTATTCAACAAATTTCAGACAACATTTTTATTTCTTGACATTTCCATTTAAATAAAAATGGAATTTATCAATGAATTAACACACACACACACACACACACACACACAGACACACACATAAACTCCAAACACAAAAATAAACGTCAATTTTTCAGGACTGTGTATTTCAAAAATAATGTTGTAAAAATCCAAATAATTTTACAATAAGGGTTTAAACTGTTTTCCATGCATGTTCAATTAACCATAATCAATTAACATGCACCTGTGGAACGGTCGTTAAGACATTAACAGCTTACAGAGTAGGCATTTAAGGAACAGTTCTAAAAATGCAGGACACTAAAGATACTTTTCTACTGACTGTGAAAAATACCAAGAAAGATGCCCAGGGTCCCAGCTCATCTGCGTGAACGTGCATTAGGCATGCTGCAGGGAGGCATGAAGACTGCTAATGTGGCCAGGTCAATAAATTGCCATGTCTGCACTGTGAGAAGACAGCGCTACAGGGAGACAGGAAGGACAGCTGATCATCCTTGCAGTGGAAGACCGCGTGTAACACCTGCACAGGATCGGTACATCCGAAAATCACACCTGTGGGACTGGTACAGGATGGCCACAACTGCCCAGGTCACACCAGGAACACACAATCCCTCCATCAATGCTCAGGCTGTCCACAATAGGCTGAGAGAGGCTGGACTGAGGGCTTGTAGGCCTGTTGTAAGGCAGGTCCTTAGCAGACATCACCAGCAACAACGCCACCTATGGGCACAAACCCACCTTCGCTGGATCAGACAGGAGTGGCAAAAAGTGCTCTTCACTGACGAGTCATGGTTTTGTCACACCAGGGGTGATGAACGTACTTGTGTTTATCGTCAAAGGAATGAGTGTTACGAGGCCTGTGCACTGGAGCGGGATCGATTTGGAGGTGGGGGGTCCGTCATGGTTTGGGGCGGTATATCACATCACCATCGGACTGAGCTTGTTGTTGCAGGCAATCTCAATGCTGTGCGGTACAGGGAGGACATCCTCCTCCCTTTCTGCATGCTCATGCTGACATGACCCTCCAGCCATACTGCTCATTCTGTGCGTGATTTTCTGCATGACAGCAATGTCAGTGTTCTGCCATGGCCAGCAAAGAGCCCAGATTTCAATCCCATTGAGCGCGTCTGGGACCTGTTGCATCGGAGGGTGAGTACTAGGGTCATTCCCTCCAGAAATGTCTAGGAACTTGCAAGTGCCTTGGTGGAAGAGTGGAGTAACATCTCACAGCAAGAACTGACAAATCTGATGCAGTTCATGCGGAGATGCACTGCAGTACTTCATGCAGACGGTGGCCTCACCAGATACTGACTGGTACTTTTGATTTTGAGCCTCCCTTCATTCAGGGACACATTATTCTATTTATCTTAGTCACATGTCTGTGAAATATTTTTAGTTTATGTCTTATGGTGTGGACTCTTTAAGTAGTCATACAAATATTTACACACATTAAGTTTACTGAAAGTAAAAACAGTTGAATGTCAGGACGTTTCTTTTTTTGCTGAGTTTATATACATATATACACATAGTTTTGCAACTCATGACATAAAAGAAACTTGCCATTACATGCAATTAAGCAACAAATATATTACATTTCATAAGTGTGCAACTCAAACTAAAACATCACTTGCATTTTATATACTGAAAAACAAGCACAAAGTCAAAGAAAGGAAAATACTCAGGTAGATCATTTAAGTTTGTAAAGGAGATTCCATAAATACAATTTTAAGTTACTGACTTTAATATTAAGGCTTCTTCATAAATTATATTGCTATAACTGAAAGAAAATACCATTCTAACTACATTATACATCATTATTTAACTTTCATAAAAGGGAGGTGTCAAATGTATATATTTACACAGAAGTATAATCTGTTACATGTGACGTTAGAATTTACAATTAGGAGTGTTGTTGTATACAACATCAAAAGGAGAATGAAGGTAGCAAATATTTTAATAAGCTGTACAGTACATAATGGCACATAAACCCAAACTATAGAACATTTTCTTATAGTAAAAAGCTGTCAATTAGCACCTGCTTTTTGACACGACTGGATATGGAAATAAAAATACAAATACAAAACGTTCTAAGTGCAGGCTGAATTCAGAACTGATAAGTAGTAAATGTCTTCATGAACTTAAAACTACACATGGGAAAACAATTTCTTGACACCAAGGAAGCACAATACAAGGTGGATGTCTGAACAGTGTTTTGGTATATGACAAAAACATGACATATCAGGGGCTGATTTTCCTGAACATGCCCACAGGGTAGAGAAACAGTCTACATTTCAGCAATGTAATAGAGCATTTACAAACAATAGAGGTAAGATCAGCAACAGAGGATCCCTGTCTATGCAACCAGCCCCAGATTATAAAGTAAACAAATGATATACCTTTACTTTTTGTCAAATTCAGGGAACATCTCACAGCCCACTATGTTCTGTGTGCGCATGCATGCATGTATGTATGCATGCATGCATGCATGCATGTATAAATAAAATTAAAAATAAAGTAGTTCACACAACACTATTCCAGCTTCCAGGCTTGGCAGTACACATCCAATGTGTGGGTCAGAGCTCTAGAGGGAGCTCCAGTACAGCTGACTGCACATTCTTCATAAGGGGTGGTAGGGTGGGGTAGAGGCTATAGGCTATACACAAACATATAGATGAAATAATCATGTCCTATAGAATTCATTAGGCAGTCAGGGTCAACTACATCAAGTTGTAAACTAATTCAGAGAAATTCTGTAAAGTACATGCATATTACTCCCATACAAAACCATGTATATTCATTCAGTGGGGAGATTCCTTGTTTGCATTAAAAGCTTTCATGGTTTTCCAATTTCCAATGTAATATTCTTAAAGCTAAAGGTTTTGTTTTTACAAAAAGTAAGAGTTGCCTAATATAAACATAAAGTGATGATCGCAGGCTTGCATTCACAAAGCATTTGAATATGGTGTGTGTGTGTGTGATACGATTTAGCTATACATCTAGCTGGAAGCTGTGGTTGACTGCAGACCCACTTTTCAACACGTACTGCAAGAAAACACTGGTGGCTTCCTTTGTAAATGTCATTATTAGATCAACATGCCATAAATTGTAGTAGCATTTTGTTACCCAAACTAATGGGTTACATGGTGCTGTATGATAATGATGAATAGGAAAACGTTATTTAAAGAAATGCATTCATATCTTACTGAGAACTTCTCTATGGCGGCATAATACGGCTATTTTTAAATAAAAATACATTTAAAGCTGGGAAAGGGGGTTTATTGCAAGATAACATTTGTTAATTTGCTAGGAAAGTATCTTATTCTCTGAGTTTATCAATTCAAAATATTACGAGAATATAAGAAGAAAAAATACAAATGTGATTGAGGAACCAGACCCAATGCAGTGTATTGCCATGTATTAAGCCTGCAGTAGATAACATTATAATTTTAATTGGATTTAGCCAAAATAAATACTTTTAGTTTTAGCACAGAATCTCCATATTATCATAAGCATCTGGACTTTGAAGACAACTTAAGGCACATAAAACACTGTGCTCTTCAAAATGTGCACACCACAAATCCCATTTGAATTGCCCATAGATTTAACCAGGGATATCCATGCATCGGTCCATTTCATTGTAGTTCCTGATGTTCCTAATGGAATATATAAGATCTCACCTCATCCAAAACAGTAGGATATGTCCAATTTACAACAATGCCTCTCAAAGTATGAATGCTTATGATAGAGAGGGAAAGAAGGAAAAAAAATGTTTAAAGTAAATAAGAAATTGGATAGTTGGAGTTTGATGTGAAGGGCGGCTCACTGTGTCTGGTGGCCAGCCATGCCAAAATTGGCCAGGTTGGACATGACTGAGCCAGGTTGGGACTGAGGCTGGCATGGTGGAGACCCAAAGCCTCCCATCCAGGCCAGTGACTGGGACTGCCTGGAAAAAGAAAAAAGAAATACATATTGAACAAGATAGGGATCACAATCGATTCTTTGCTATCGATGGTTCATAGATGGGTAACCTATTGTACAGTAGCTCAGAATTATTTTTTTATGGGTCCTTTAGATTTTGTTTTGCCAGTGCACCAGTAAAAAACGAACATGCAAAGCCAACTAGCAAGCAATCGACGCTGGTGCCCTGGTACCTATATTAAGTAGATGTCAAACTAATGTTATGTGCTACGCATCACGTTCTCCCTAACAGAGTAACACCTGTGCGAAGAGGGTCCATACACTGAAAATCAATAGAGCATGAATACACATTTGGTGTAGTTTGGTGTAGTCTCGTTACACATGACAACAGCATGCTGCTAGTGAGAAAGAGTCAAACGTACTCTACTCCAAAACCTTGCTGGTTCCATGTCTGGCCAAACATGCCATAAGAGGGAACCTGCCACCCATCAGTCATGTAGTGTCCATACTGCTGCTGAGGACTGCCGTATACCTGGTTCCACTGTCCCCACTGAGCATAGTCCACCTGTGTCCACACAAAGATACAATAGCTACAGCTACATACTGTTCAATTGTAGTGCATTAAGAGGCATCATCATGTTACGTTGAACCTGTTGAGGACTTTTGGCCATGTCGGGAGATTCTTTGCCCCAGTAGCATTTAACCATGTGGCCTTCCATGGCTGTACCATTTACTGAAACAATGGCATGGGCAGCACTCTCATGGGTGGAGAACCTTTCAAATCAAACAAGAGCAGTCAAATTACTTCCTTCCTGTCTGGCATGGCAAACAGGTTAACACAGAAAATGCAGGTTGAATTTGTATTGACACCTAGAGGTGTAATAATGCAGTGCTTCATGTTTCGGGCCACAGTACCTGATGAAAGAATAACCCTTCTCTGGGAAGACTCGAATTTCCATTATTTGGCCAAATGGCGAGAAGGTCTGTCGCATCAAATGCTCTGAACGATAAAGAGCAGTTGCATGACTTTGATTCCATTAATGAAGACAATTCATGAGCATACTGATAGTGTTAATTTGACATGAAAACACTTGCCTGATAGTCCTGACTGAATCCCTCCACAATACACAGTACAATTCTGTAAACTAGACTGTGTCAACACATCCTCAAACCTCAGCTGTTTGGATCCATCTGAGAGATAAAAACAGTAATTTCATTCATGACTTCATCACAAACCCACTATGACTGACTAATTGTGTATTATTATAACACAATTAGCACTAACATGGGATAAAGACAGAAAAATAACTGGATTATGTTTGCAACCAAGGCCATGCAAATACAACAGAAAGACAAATACATTATTTAACAACAAATAACACACACGTACTGTCTTGAACACTCTTTGGAGCGGGCGGCTTGCGTGTTGCCCAGTTTGTTCTGATTGGACGTCCCCCGAGCCACTGTCCACCCATGTGAACGATGGCGTTCTCTGCATCCTGTGAAGCACAATAAAATACAGCTTCCACTACTGCTTCAATGCAATTTGCAAAAAGCTACTAGTAAATTTAGGAATACAGTACACACACTATTAACTATTCAAATCTAATTAATTTATACTATAGATTATTTTCATTGCAATTTAGTATAGACAATGTACATCTACTGTTAAAGTATTAGCTTTATGATCATTTATATAAGATTAAAAAACAGGAAAAAGAATAACCTTCATTTTGTGTTCTTGCACTGGAGCCTTACCAGTTTGTTGTAGAAGGACACAAATCCATACCCCTTAGATTTGCCTGTCGTCATGTCCTTCACAACACGAGCATCGCTGCAAGGGAACGCGACAGATACATTAGTACACTTCATTTTGAAAGCCTCAAATTATAAAAAGGAGCCACGTAAACACACTGAATTGTGAATCCTCTATATAGTCCTATATTTGTGTCAAATACATGTATATATCCTGACGCTGAACTCACATCAAAGAAACACTTTAAAACAAAACGAGTACAAATACATGCAGCCTACACTGTTGGTATAACATGTTTTAGATGTCTTATGGATGACTTGCCACTAGAGCACCACCATCTTGTTCAATATTCACACTAGGAGGCTACAGATGTAAAAGCACAAAGGAAGACTTTATATGGATTACCATGCATTCCTAAATTCTGCTGTTGGTGCTCTTCCTACAAATAGAAATATATTTAAAAAATATCAAAGAGAAAAAAAGGAATTAAACGGCATACATGGCCTGATAACAGATTTCTTTATTTTCCCTGGTCAATGCTTTACCACCAATATGGAGTTTGGGGAGCTGCAAATTTTGAGAAATTGACAATTTCAGAATTTCTGGAGAGGAGCATTTCTACTACAAACATTACTATACAAATCATAATGAGACAGTTCATACAGAGATTTAGAGAACAATTAATTGTGGGTTTGTTCATCTAAACTAAATCATGTTTATACATAAAAGCTACAGTAAACATAGATAGTAATAGAATAGAGAGAAAAAAAACTACATCTGAGTGTCCAGAGTGCACAGATCCTTGCTGTTAGCCTTCAAGCTCCTGTCCAATCCTATGAGCATTTCTGTAAAATAACCAAAGTGCTATTACTACACCACAACTACACCAAAGTTGAAAGCTCTTTAGGTTCATAGACAAAGTCTATATTTTGTGGGCATTTAAGGCAACTTACTTACCATAATGGAAACAGACGTTTATACTGTACTAAATGCTGGTAGTTTCAAGTCACTGAAAACAGTACATCACAAAGACCACAGGCAAATAGAGATAATGATAACTGTCTCAAATGTTTGTAATGTTTATACTGTAAATACACTGAGCCATTCCATTCTTTGTGATTTAGAAAAGAATTACTGGAATCCATTGGTTTCTAAGATTTTGAATAAAATAACTAAAATGTTGTTGAAATAGCATTAACTATGTTTACATGCATGCCAATCCAGTAAACATTTTGTTTCTAGTTGGTTGTAGAAAGAGCAATATTTGTTGCTGTTAAGCTGTGTTACTTTGACATATTTTAATAAATTGCATTGCTAATTACCCTACATGTAATAATTTACATACAAGTCAGCTATGCTGCTAAAACATTTAAACAAGGGAAAATTGGTAAATTGTTGTGCCTCTGGAATTATAAATTAATGTAAAAAGGTATTTTTTCCCCCACACCTTCCAGAGGTGTAGAAGGAAACACTAATATTGTAGAATATGATGTGAACCCAGTACATATGCATGTATAGATGTAAAACACACACGCTAGTGGAGTCTATTAAAACTCTTGAACTAGTTTGTCAGTTAAAGAATTTGAACATAACATCACCAGTTGGTTTGGAAGCTTTTTGAATGATGTGCCACTATACTGCATACATAAGATACAGTGTGTGGTTGATAATGTATTGGGGACTGTATCCATGTAAACACTATAATGTGATTTAAGGTTGTAAACTGGACTTGTACATATTATGAAGCATCACAAAAATAAAAAACAATAGTGATTAGAGCAAAGCAGATGCATAAATAATTTTTTGCATGTATTGTCAAGTGAGAGCATCAGCTAATTTTATTGTTATAATATATATATATTATGTTGCACACTGCACTACCTTAGAACAAGCACTTATATTATTATACCACATACACACAATACATGATAGTGCTTAAAATTACACTCACGAGATTTTCCCAAAAGGGGCAAATGCAGCCTTGACATCATCAGTTGTGATCTCAGGGCTCAAATCACCAACAAAAACATGGAAGTGATCTGTTGGAGTAAAACACAAGAAGAAACCCATTCTGAATATCGTACTACCATACACTACTAAAGCATAGCTGAAGACACCAATTTAACACTTACTAGATGTGTCTTGCTTCTGGCTACTTGGAGTGGTGGCCCAGTTTACTTTTACCTCCTGGAGTTCACACAGCAGTTAAGATCAGATAGAATAAAAAACATAATTTGTCTTTGAAAATACCGCTAGCTGCTAAAGAAACAATTCGGAGAAGATATGGTATCTTTTCACTCTCCATGTAACTTTGCAGACATACTAGATAGACACTTACCTTTCCTAGTATCTTCCTGCCATTCATCGCTGCCAGTGCAGCCGCGGCATCTCTGTGTTCAAAGAACTCCACAAAGCAATATGGGTCATTGCTAGTATGCTGCAAGTGAAGATTAAACCACACAGGTCACTCTTGTTTTTTTTTTAAATTAAGAGTATTATTAACTGAACAAAGTAAATGTAAGTAATTTAACTGTTACCTGCCTTATACATATTAAAAATATGCAGTTAAAAGTAAAGAAAATAAGGTGTGCATACTGTCCTAAACAGGACATTTTACATAGCACAACTGAATAACAAATTAATGAGGTTATAGTATGTCATATTGAGATTATGTTATGAACACCTTGATTTACCAAAAGAATACCAAAGTCTGTTTCAGTCATTTGTTTTTCCCCCTTATGATCAATGGGGTTTTATGGTGGCTGTAAAAAATTCTCCATTGTTAGTATTTAGAGCAAATATGTTACAGAACGTCATTACAGAAGAGTGACCCATGTTTTCATGAATATATTGTATATAAGGCATTTAATATATTATGATTTCGACAACAAAAACAAAACGATCGGTAGTGTACAGTACATGACATGTTTACGGTACGTACCTCTGTGATCATTTTACAACCTTTGCACGGCCCTATCTGCTTGAATAGTTGCAGAATCAAAACTTCTGTTACATCTCTGGAAAGGTTACCCACATACCTGTAGGAAAAATAAATTAAGTTGTATTATTGCAGAGAATACAACTTAAAACGAAATATCATGTCATGAAGGAAAGAGTGGCGGCAACTAATCAATAAACGGGCCTACATGTACCGGTACTGTACTGTACGGTATTTACATTCCGTAATAACGGAAGATCGATGTTAACGCTGACGTTTCCAGATACGGTAGTAAACAGTGCCACAGTAAACAAGTTAAACGACATATACTAGATTTGTGTACCAAATACTAGCCAAACTTTACATTCGCCAAACATTAGCCAATATTGGCTAATGTTTGGCTAATGTAATATTACCAACCGGCTAACACACCGTATTGTACAAGCTAATATTTACTGGGCAGGGGTTGCTGGATATTACTTACAGGGTTTTAGGGTGGCTGTCGTCCTCCATTGCTAGTATTAAATAGCCAATATGTTAGATAACGTCAGTTACAGGCTAGTTAGCTGACGTTAACCAACACCGATGGTGGATGCTAAAATGACAACTAGTTAATTAGCTTGATAGCATGCTAACCGTCGTCGACGTCACTTCGGGACGAAGGGAGCATGCGTAATGCGTACCGTACCATATGGTCTATGGAAGGTACAAATGGACCGATAACAGCGAAAGTAGCTATTTATCCATGTATTTATCACGTTACAAATTTCCCCATAACTTGCAAAAACAATATGCATTTGATGCATTGAAACTAGAAAATTTATCGTGGCTTTATTTTCAATGAGTTTGCAATAAATGCATTTTTTCTGAAGCGTGGACAGTGGGCGCTCGTTTTACGTTACAGCTTCCCATGTGGTTTATAAATAACGGTTCATTCTTGTTAGAGACCTGCCTGTATACTTTAGGATGCCGTGTCAGGCGTTGAGGGGGATTTGTTTGTTATGCCTCTAGAAAGAAACAATTGATTGTGAAAAGGGTGTTTACTAAAGGTGTTTACTATGTTTAGACAATGTAGACTGGATTTAGATACATTTGTATGCACTTAATTTATATGCACAAATTCACAATATAGCATTGAAACCTATTGTCTATGATGTCTTAATGCATTTCTATGAATTTCTATCCAAAAAAGTTAATCCACATAGGCAATGCATTCTACCGCAATCAACTAGGCTATATTATTAATGCTATTTCGAGAGCACTCTTATCATGATTAGAAGGTACTGAAAAAATTGACTAGCACACATGGCATCGAACCCACTTTACGCCCCTACAATCGTGCTATTTCGAGAATCTTCCAGCCCCCTTTTATACGTCACTTCAAGGAATCTTTAAAGCGTCCGTTCCCTGTATAAAATGTCTCAGTAACATCCTACGACACTAACAGCATGACAACACAGACGCCGATAACGGCTATGGCAAATAATAACGACCCTCTACCCCTTGGATGGGAAGTAAAAATTGATCCACAGACGGGATGGCCATTTTTTGTCGATCACAATAATCGCACCACAACCTGGAATGACCCAAGGCATGATGTAAAAAGGGTAAGTGTATGAAGTTGCGTTGTCAATATTATAGTCTGTTTACAGTGAGATCTATTAGATGTCTTTGTCCTCCAGAGCGGTTAGATTTAGACGAGAATGTCACTTTATTTTAGCCATGTTTAAATGTTGTAGACGCAGAGACACCAGTCTGTCACAGTTCTGGCCTTATGCTACACTGCCTCTCCCTGAACGACAGCTCATGCTATTATAACGGGTGAATTACGCCGTTATATTCTTGTATTATGATCTAAGTGTATGATTGCTCGATGACGCACGCTGCAGTAAAGGCCACCCATGTGGTTTTGGAATTTTAATTATGCTTTCATTGCAAACAATGTCATATGTTCACACGTTTTTTCTAAAACTTTTTTCCTTACAAGGTTTGAGGTTTCCTATGTTTACGAATTGGCCTACTGGATAGAGGCATTAGCCTAAACATAATATTGAACCATGTTTTGCTCCAAATAGCCTAGATCAAGGTTTGAAAGGGTAATCTAGACGGCCAGTTGGCGTTTGTCTTTGAAAGATCAAGGCTTGCTGTTGTCCAAAGTTACTGTCACCATTAAGAATCTGCTGGAAAGACACAGCTGTCAGGAGCTTAAATTGGTGCAATGGTGCTGGCGGTATACAGAATCCTATACTGAAATGTCAGAGGGTAAAGGGTCTTTTTGGGGTGTTAAATAACTGTGTCTTTACCTTGGTCTCTATATTTATGATGTGTAATTGCCCCAATACAGTATTTCCAAAATTTGTTTTATGTATCCCTTTATTATCGCTGCCTGTCAGCCCCCACTGTAGGCTCCTCTTTCATGGCTGTCATTGACAGGTGTCTTATACTTAGTCCATTGGTTGTCATTAGATAGGCTATAACATCACATGACACAACATCTTCACCAATACGGCCAAGAGGAGACACAGAACCTTGAAGTTGTTTTTTATTTTTAAATTCACAATATATTATGTATGTAGATGTCAATTCACCCTCAGTCCTGATATTCTATAATTCAGGGCAGAAATGTTTCTTTTATTTTTTACATATTTTGTCATTATTTAACTTCAGGTAAACATTACATTTATTACAAATGATTAATTTCACCATATCTTGATATCCTGCCAGGCAGATGTCACACATGAATTGGTGTGTTTTTATTCATTACATGCATACATGCATATTGATTAAGCTGGCATTAATCAGCTTGGTCATAACATTCATTGTTACTGTAAAATAATATTATGATGGTTGAGTTGTCATTCATTAAAAACTGTTGTGTTTCAGGTTATCCAGTTGTCTCCAAACGGGCCTAGTATACCACCAGACCCCAGTCCCCAGGAGGCACAGAAGTCATTTGTGAGGGAGATGAAGCACCCAACTCTTCGCCAGGGCTATATCCCCATCCCGGTCTTCCACGACGAAGACAGAGACGTCCGGCAACAACACCAGCCATGTTTTTCCTACATGCAGCCAGCGACTTTGCATAATATCCGGACAGATGGACGGACTCCTTCCCCCACGCCAGGGCTCCATTGCAGGCCCCGGTCTCCATTACGCGGACCTTCAGACAGCTGCACCTCTGAGCCAAGCGAATCCTACTCACCTTTTACGCAGACGACGGAGGTGATTGGCGTGAATATGTGCTGTAGAACTACTAGATACAGTTCTTCTGCAGCATGAATGGATGATTAGTGCAACATTTGTAAGGACTGGATTTTGGACTTTAATGTGTGACACTGCTCTGAAATTCCATTTGATAAAAAATAAATAAAAATAAAGTATTGATTGCTCCATTTTTATTTCACGTCTAAGGTTTATAACATCCCTGCTCACCAACTGACAAGACCCAGCAGCACTGGCCTTCAAGCAGGCTACATCTCCATCCCTGTGATCCATGAGGGTGGGGGAAGCCCCGCACAAGCCCAGTCCCAAGTCAACCCCTGTGTCTACTCTCAACGGGTGCCCTACTCAGAGCACCAGCAGCCCGTCCAGGGCCAGCAGCCAGAGGAATGGCCTGGCCACCGTGTGGCCAAGCTGCCATCCCGTGATAGAGCGTCCCCTGTTGTGGTTTCCCAGCATCGCGACGCCAATCCCGCTCACCTGCCTATACATGTAAGAAGCCAGTCTCCAATCAGAGCACACATTATAGGAGAGAGACCACAGGTACTTTGTTTTATATGGCTGCTGCTGAAACAACCTAACCCATCAAATGTGGAGAAAAATCAAAATGAATGTTTTTCAATATTATTTATAATTTGATCAGTTGTTAATGTAACTATACTAAAAACAACCTTACTTCAAATTGAGATAGAATGTCATGAATTTCTCACATTTTCTCAGGTTCAAGCACACTCAAGAGAGGTACCCCTGAAAATAGAACAGGAACAATTAAGCAGTCATTCAAGACCAGATAAACCCCAGTCTCCACAGTCTTCACACATGGAAACCGAACAACAGCCGCCTCAACCTCCACAATCCCAGCAGTTCCAACAACATCCCCAGCAGTTCCAACCACAGCCACATCTGTTCCAACAACCGGAGCAGTTCCATCAACAACCGGATCAGTTCCAACCACAGCCTCAACAACACCCACAGTTCAAACCACAGTCAGAACAACACCCACATTTCCAACCACAGCCACAACAACACCAGCCACAACAACACCCATATTTCCAACCACAGTCACAACAACACCCACAGTTCCAACCACAGCCACAACAACACCCACAGTTCAAGCCACAGTCACAACAACACCCACAGCAGCTCCCAAGACCCCAGCAAGCTCAAGAGCCTGATGGGCCATCACCTCCCCAGCAGCAGCAGCAGCAAGAACACCAAACGTTTGAACAGCCTCAACAACCTGAGCAGCCACAGCAGACGGCAAACATCACAGTCCAAATACCTCCTAAAACCGAACCTCAGGAAACGCCGGCCATGCCCCCGGAGCTCCCACCTGTGCAGGGAGAAGATCAGGGGGCTACTCAGTGCCCCAGTCACCCAGGCTTAGCTAAGGTGCAGCAGATTGTAGCAAGAATTGCTAAACTGGAACAAGAGGTGAAGTGCTTTGCCGGGAAGAAGAGCGATAAGAAATACTTGCTACTGGAGGAGATGTTAACCAAAGAGCTTTTAGCACTGGACTCTGTGGACCCAGAGGGACGCGTGGACGTACGTCAGGCGAGGCGTGACGGGGTCCGTCGTGTTCAGGACATACTGGAGGAGCTGGAGCGACTGAATGAGCGGCTGGCTGATCTGGCAAGTGAGCCCTTGGTGGAAGGTGGGAGCCTTCCAAACAAGGGAGAGCCCAGTATGATAGGCCAGGAGAATGTCGAGACATCCAGGGAGATATCATAATGACTGCACAGCGTCAAAAGCTTATTAGAGTGATAAAGGTGATTGGCGGTAAAGGACCCACCCCAACCCCGCCATAGCCCCCCCCATCCCCATTCCCCCCGCCAACACTCTTCTTCTACAGCAGTGGTTGAACTTTAAGTTGCATGCAGTTGAGTTATTAACCGTGTTTATTGGCATTCACCACATTATTGATGGTAGCGCCGTGCAAATCATGTTATTCAAGCCAATGTGACTGCCATCTTTGTAGTGCCAATGTCTTCACACAAAGAACAGATGTCTTTATCGGTGTTGACAGAAATCCTGTAAAATGGAGATTGAAATGAGGCCTTTAATAATGGGAGGAAATGTGTATTTTCTTAAAAAATGTTTAGTTTGCCTTATGTCTTGATCATGTAATACATGATGCCTATCAATGAATCGGTTGAGTATTTAAACATTAAAACCATTTTCTCCTTATACCCAAAAGGTGTAAATATAGTCGATGCTGTTTTTCAGTGCATTGCTGCTGTTGCATCTGCTGTTGTCACCATCCTTGAAATGTAATTTGAGTGATACTGTATGCTCTTTGAGTGGCTTTATGTGTCTGTTTACTTGTTATAACAAAAAGAATATTTCAATATTTTTTGATCCAGATAGTAATTATTTGTGAATTTTGGTACATTCATGATGTTGTGTGTCTTACTTGAAATGTGAGACAATCAGAACTTGCTGCTAATAATGGTTTTAAAGAGTTAGAAGGAAATAGATTTTACCAGTGAGATGGCACAATAAAAGACACAGTCAACACTGATTAATTATTGTTAATTAAAACAGTGTTTGCCTTCCTAAATATGTGTATATGTACTTATTTATTGATTATTTGTATACACTATGTCACAATGCAACTAGTTGTTACATGCTGAGGCTTCATTTTTTAAATTATATCTGTACTGTTTGGAAAAAACATTACATTTTTCTTTGGACTGTGGCATATTGATTGATGACATATTTATTGTCATAACTTGTGAGAAAGATACTGCATTGTTAAAGGTTGGAATCATGGCAAATAAAAATACATTTGACAATAAGAATGGGTGGTTTTCTTTGCAAAAGCTGACAGACTTGCTACCTTGTAGGGTAATGAGCCCTATAGTATAACACAATGCCTTCAAAAGTTACATAGCCTTTTATAAATGGCAATTACATTTTCCCATTAATAATTAATTAACTTGCCATAGTTCACACTTGTGTTTAATGTTCTTCTAAACTTTGGCAGGTGCCCCACATTGACCAGTCCAGTGGGTGTTAAACATATATTACTGATCACAGATAGGATACACGTACAACACCAGCCTACATCACAAGTGTGTTTAAATCTAGAAATAAAATCAGTAACAAATTATAAAATGACATAAATACAAATATTTATAAAATAATCAAATAATTTAGGAACGTTTGCTGTTTTTGCTGCGATTGCGTTAGACTAACACATAACTATTTGGCAGGACAATATACCTGGAAAAGGTGACGTCGAGTCACGTACAGGGGTCACGTGCTATTGTTTAGAGCAGGAAATTGACATGTTATGTCTTGAGTGAACCTGCCTGTTCAATTTCCTTTCTCGCTGTAGTTTTAGTGCTTCCACATAACGACATGCCGGTGGAAAGGAGTGCCACTACAATGGGAAGGACATTTCATTGGCATCATGTCTTGAAGTTGCATTAGCGAATTCGTCAAGCATCCATTCACCCCTGCTAACACGCTAGCTGGCTAGCAAGCTCAGCAGCCTATGAGAAACGGGGCGAGCTAACCGTAGCTAGCCATATATGTGGCTAGCCGTCAAGTCGTTGGAGTGGACATTTAACCGAACGCGTATGATTTGACATCTATATCTGTCTTATAACATCAACGGACAAAATGGAGTTGTTTCAAGCCAAAGACCATTATATCCTCCAGAGTGGCGATCGTGCTCTTTGGTGTAGCCGAAAAGATGGAACTATGAACGTCAGACCTGGTACGTATCGGATGCTGCTTTTTCGGATTGCATTCAGCTATTTACCGTACAGTACTTAAATATACTACATACGGTACCTTTGTTGTACTGACGTCAAACAAACACATAATGTAATCTTTGATCTTGGCAATTGTGTTGTGCGTGTTACACTCTCCGCACCTTCTTATGTACCGTACTGTAGTTAGCACCATACCTTTACTTTCACGAATAGTTTATTCATAATAGTTGCAAGAGTAATCCAGCTCACTGGCAGTGTATTGGCCAACACCCCACACACGGGCTGTCCTTGTCTTGTATTACTTCCAGTACTTTCTGTACGGTACCGGTACTACAATACTATACTAATACAAGACAATACATGATGCGACTCTAAAGCAGCAGGTACGTTATAAAGTCATTTTTCAAACTAGTTTATAATAGGATAACTGTCACTCAATTCAAAGTCTTGTTTACATAGCTATTTTAATCAAACGTTGTCATTATTAGAACATATATTTACCGTTATTTTATTTGTCACAAATGCCCAGCTTCTTTGAATTTATCATTGCTATTTTGCACTGTGCAAAATACACCTTGGTTGATTTGAATATGAATACCTTTTATTGTGATAGAATCACAGCAGCTAGAATTTCACTGTAACCCAATTAGACATTGTAGAGTAGAAATAGTAGTCTTTCATTCCGTGTCTGTGAGGCAGCTGAAAGTGTTACATTGCAGAATGCTAGAATTGAGTCACAGCTCAAGAATTCAAAAGTGAAATGGAATTCCTTTGGCTTTAGGAATAACTTTCAAGTGGTGCCCTAGTTAAAGAAGGGCTCGACCAAAATAATAATCCAATAAAAAGGTATCAAAAGGCTGTATTACACACGGTTTTGGTTAAAGTCATGTGGGTGTGCGGCCAGGCAGAACAGGTTTGGGTTGCACCACTGTTCCATTATTTAATCGGAAAAGGGTTTCCACTTCTCTCCGTGCCTATTGACACACAGTTCACAGCAAAGAATTCCCATGATGCTAACCTTCCTAGGCTGAGCTGTGGTATTATTTTAGGATTGGGAAGGTTTAAACATGCGTCCCTCTTCCCGCTGGTCCTGCACAGTCCCATTCCCTTGTACATAGTTGTGTGTCTGTCTCATGGAACAGGAATAGTCATTGTTTAGGCTGCCTACTAGATTCCCTCTATCTGTGATCTCCCTCTGTCGTCGGCCCATTTGTGTCTTATGCCTGATAACAAGCCCTTCACAACTTTCATTTGCTATTGTTTTGAAATTGTCGATGATGACAGGTTTACTTTACGTTCATGAAAGTTTGCCTGGAATGCCGTGGCCAAAATAATATTGATGACCATTGGCCCATCACCATCACCATGCCTATCCGGCTGTTTTAATATGAGGGATAAGGGTTTTGACCCAGGCTCATTCAGCTGTATTTTCTGTACTGTGGATCAAAGTAGGCTTGGTGCATGGCAGATTGTAACAGACATGGTGAGATATTGGTTAGCAGTGACAAAGAAAGTTGTTTGACAAATAGACTTACTTTCAATTTTGTAGATTTTAGTTACGGTACTGCACTTATCATGTCATGACTCTTGTGCTCTGTTCTGGGATATCTTTTGCAATACAATTGCATCTACTGTATTTTTTCTTCAAACCATGTCCACATTTTGTATTGAAATCTCTGCGTTTCAATTCCAGCAACAGACTTGCTTCTTGCGTGGAACCCAGTGTGTTTAGGTCTGGTGGACGGTGTCATCGGAAAGATCCAACTTCACACAGGTATTGAGTTATACAGTAAATGTCATTAGTGAACATTTGTCAATCAGCTCATTTCTATTTTTGCAATTATAGCCAAGTTAGTCACCATCTTCATTCTGTCACTGCGCTTACAGTAGTCCAGCTGTCACTTAGCTCATTTAGGGTTCTTGCTCATGACAAATGCACCATATGTTAGGAAAATGATTGGTTGATTGATGTTTAACTATAACATCATTACAGATCATTATTTAACTCAGCTTATCCCTAGTGTGGGATAGGGATATGGGAAGAAAAGTGCAAAATCAGCTGCAGGTGTATTAGGCTTACAAGGAAGGCACACATCTCCAGAGAGAGAGCTCCGCAGTATAAGACAGCTGATAAAGCTGGTTTAGTCACCTTATGGAATGAGAGGAATCCTACAGCCATCATACAGTACCCACCCCCAAATCATCCACTTCTTTCTGTTGGCAGATCTTCCTCTTGGCCTTGTATTAATCCGCCAGAAGGCGCTGGTTGGTCATTTGCCAGGTAATCACAAAGTCTACAAGATCACCAAGATAGCTGTCATTCCTCTCTCTGACGAGGAGCCCCAAGATCTGGAATTGGAGGTATGCGTAGACTGCTGTGAAGCATGAAGCCATGTCCATACAGTATGGCATGTGTGCCTCACTTATTGAATCTCTACGGAAGCCAAGCAGATCACGCATGAGTCATTATGAATCGTCTGTGAACGTGTGCAGTGTTGGTGCAGGTGCTCCCATATCATTTTCACACAATCATTCAAGGGATAATTAATTGCGATAACACATGAACGATCTCAGAGGAGTAGGAGCACTGCTAAGATTTCAGTCTTTCAGGGCAGCTTCATGGACGATGAGGCACGATATTTTCAAGTGAGTAATCATAATCACCCCAGGCGGTGCTTTATACCCAGTCCCTGTATACATCTTCCTCAATGTATTGTATTCCTCTAGTAGCTAGAACTCCTGCACATTTAGTAGGATCGAAGTAGATGAGAGGTATATCAGTGTGTTAGATAACGTGTTAGTTGGTGTGTTATTTAAAGCGTAAATTGGCTGTATGTATGTAGTTGGTATAAAAAGTGATTGTTACTGAGCGGTAGTTTTGTTGTGTATTGGTGTGTGTAAAACCCCCAGTACATAATTGTGGGATAGTCATTTTAAACTTTTATAAATCTCTGCATTTAATACAGAGATATTAAATACATATGTTGGAAACTCCATTCTTTTTCAGCTTTGCAAGAAGCATCACTTTGGAATCGACAAGCCAGAGAAACTGACCCAGTCTCCGGATGACTCCAAATTTCTCATGAAAACCTTCAGTCAGATCAAATCAAATGTGGCCGTGCCCATTAAGAAAAAGGTATTTCAATCCAGTGCGTGAAGACCTCACTTCCCCTATACAAACTTTCTCACCTATATGTTTTCAGTTCTGTGTTAGTTCTTCTATACAGTATGTGCTTTAATTTAGTTTCCTCTCTCTTGCTGTCAGTCCACCCACCCAATCAAGTATTCCCCTGCTTTTCAGGTGAAGGAGAACAAAGAGAAGGAGCGTCTGGAGAGACGGCTGCTTGAAGAGCTCTACAAAATCTTCATGGACTCTGACTCCTTCTACTACAGCATGACCTACGACCTCACAAACACTGTCCAGAGACAGGGGGACATCGAAAGCACAGACTTACCCCTGTGGAAACGGGTTAGGAGCACATGCCTTGCCTTGTACCTTTACACAAAGTCCATGCCGTGTGTCTGACCGCAGCTTCTAATCTCTTGTCAGGTGGACGACCGTTTCTTCTGGAATAAGCACATGATTCAAGAGCTTATCGACCTGCAGGTAATTTCAGTAGATAGACTTGCAAATGTCACCACTTGTTGCTGATTGTCGTATGAATGTTTGCATGTCATTGTACATTCTGCTAACTATATCTTTATGGTAAAGCACATGAAAAGGCCTTGTGATGCTAGCCACTGTATTGCGGTGGCTATTCGTACAGTGGATTAGGCCCTAGTGGAGTGCAGAGTTATGCAACCTCTGAACCTCTCATCTCAACTGCAGAACAGGTTTCATGAGTATTGTTTTTGAAACATGACAGGCAGCCTGTCACCTTGTGCGGTTTTGCTTTGACAGCATTATTAAAGAAATTGTGGGATAATATAATTGACCACATGTCTGGCTGTCCCGTCTGCCTCCAGGTCCCAGAGGTGGACGTCTGGGTGACGCCCATCATCCAGGGTTTTGTCCAGGTGGAGGAGCTTGTGGTGAACTACAACGAGAGCCCCGACGAGGAGAGGAGCAGCCCCGAGACGCCGCCACAGGATCTCACCTGTGTGGACGACATTCACCCTCGCTTCACCGTGGCCCTGATCTCCCGACGCAGTCGCCACCGCGCAGGTGCAGCCCCGTGATCCGTAGGGTAGCAGCGTCACATCGCGCATACATGGGCTGTGTTAAAGCCAGGGTCTGTCATACTGCAGAACACTGGATAGCGTCCAGCTCAAATAAAAAAAACGTAACTTCCCTCAGAAGCTCCGCCACACACAGTGAAACGCATTGCGAAGCATAGGGCATTGTTGTTGTGAGTGGCGTTCCCCACTTCATGCTCCCTGTTTCTGGAGCCAGGGCTGTGTAGAAATACAGGATTATTTCTTCAGCACACACAGAACGGTAAAATAGCGTGGACATAATTGTCAGAGCTATAGGACCTCACAATAACTTACTATACCTTTTTTAAAATTTGAGCAAAATGTGCATTTTTTTTCCCCACAATGCCGTTTATGGTGCATACAGTATACAGTTGCTTTATATAGCCAGCTGACACTTGGAGTATAAATAAGTGGGTCATAGCCAAGGCCAGCGGCTATTAGAAGGAGCTGTTGGCAACCACTGTTGTATTATGTCTGTTGGGAGTGGGCGAAACAAAATCTCCATTGTCCGTCCCAATATTAAATCCGTTGTAATGTTGAGGATGCGGGTGGACGTTGAAGCAACACTTTTGTTCGTGTGGCCCAAGGGATGCGCTACAAGCGGCGAGGGGTGGACACGGACGGCCGCGTGGCCAACTACGTGGAGACGGAGCAGCTGATCCACGTGCACAACCACACGCTCTCCTTCGTCCAGACCCGAGGCTCGGTGCCGGTGTTTTGGAGCCAGGCAGGCTACCGCTATAACCCGCGCCCGCGCCTGGAGAAAGGTTAGTGGGGAACGCATGACTGCACGCGCGCTTCTCTCTGAGGGGGCAACTATCGTATCGTCCTCCATTAGCTGTTCCTCCTCGGAGGTCAGTGACGCAAACCATCCCACACAAATTACATTGAGTCAGCGGCAAATGTGCTAGCACAGTTTCTAAGCGTGCCTGTGTGTCGTTTCAGGGGAGAAGGAGACTATTCCTTATTTTGCATTGCACTTTGATGAACAACTGAAGCTCTACGAGAAGCAGGTGTGATGTTCTCTGATCATACATGCTTTTTATGGCCACGATTAAACTGGTGTCAATTGTGGCAAATTGACCCAACATTACCTTTTTATCAGGTCATCATTAACCTGGTGGACCAGAGTGGGCGTGAGAAGATCATCGGCGATGCCTACTTAAAGCAGGTCCTGCTGTACAACAGCCCAAACCTCACATACGTCTCGTTTGACTTCCACGAGCACTGGTACGGCACTCCTCTCTCTGCCGCTTATGCACACACACTTTACATTGAATGTTGTTCTTGACTCACTTCCCTTTGTGCTCTCATTCTTCCTGTTCCTCAGCCGAGGTATGAAATTTGAAAATGTGCAAATACTGACAGATGCCATCTCTGATATCATCACCGACATGAGATGGGGCTGGTGAGTGGCCTCCACGACAGTATATTCTTGACACTTTAACTGCGGGTTGTTCAGGCAGGGTAACTTAGCCAAGGCTGTAACTTTGAACCTGTTCTATACCCTGGCACCTTGGGTTCATCGAGCTTATAACACAATCACCTCATTAATGGACCACATTGGATTGAACGCTTCCCGGAGGCACTCAAAACGTGTGTATCCTCTGTTAGGGTGGACCAAGCAGGAGTCATCTGCAAGCAGCAGGGCATGTTTCGGGTCAACTGCATGGACTGTCTGGACCGCACCAATGTTGTTCAGGCCGCCATTGCACGAGTAGTGATGGAACAACAGGTAAACTATACTCCAGGCCCAAGAGAGAGCACAGTCAAATAACAGCATTCCCACACATGCAAACTGGTGGTACAGTAGATTGAGAGCGATGTAGAACTGACACTCCTCCGATGTAAAATCACAAGAAGGTCAGTGTACCCCTGTGCTGCTACAAGCTTCTTCTCCCCATGCTCCTCCTCCACAGTTGAAGAAGCTGGGTGTAATGCCTCCAGAGCAGCCTCTACCACCTAAGTGCTACAAGATCTACCAGGTCATGTGGGCTAACAACGGAGACACCATTAGCAGGCAGTACGCCGGCACAGCTGCCCTCAAGGTAACATTACATGACATTACATAAGTGCTTCATCCTCATCCTCCCACTTCACCGTTATTTATGGGATGGATTTAGCTGTGGACATGTTTCATTTTATTAGTCATTACAATATCTCATATATATAGATTAAGGTGAGACACCATAGTTTTTCTTCAATCTGTTCATTTTCAGATTTAGAGTTATTTTGTAAATATTATTATCATTAACTCTTATAATGTACAAAACAATCTTAAATAATTATATACCAGTAAACATTATTCTTTGTCTATTTTATACCAAATCCTTCAACTGCAGATTATATTAATTAAATTCCTTTTTTAGCATTTTCCAAGTAAAAGTTAGTCATGTACAGAGGAAATGGTCATATACACTAGCTAACAATGTGCTCTAGAGAACAAGCTTTTAAACGATATATGAAACATGTGGAGAGATGATTATATGACACATGACAATGTTTATGCTAGGTGTGCTGTTATTGCATGTTTCCTGTATGCCAAGTCATATTCCTCGCCCTTCAAGGCAGTTAGAGCATATCATTGTATACACTGTTGTTCCTTGGTTCTTGTAGAAATATTATTACTTCTTCATTTATTATTATTATTACACTTTCTTATTTTATGTGGCATTTTACCTGTAAGTGTGAGGATAAAAGGATCCGTCACACATTTGAGTGGTATATTGTTAATAAGTCTGAATTTTTTGTGTATCTCCATTTGATCCATGGTAGGGGGACTTCACACGGACCGGGGAGAGGAAACTGGCCGGTGTGATGAAAGATGGCGTGAACTCAGCCAACCGCTACTATCTCAACCGCTTTAGGGACGCGTACCGACAATCAGTCATTGGTAAAGAAGCTCTGCTCATCCAAATTAAGAGCCAGTGAGCACTACTGAACCTTCCTGGTCCCTCTCCGCACAGATCTCATGATGGGTCTGCCTGTGACGGAGGACCTGTACTCCATCTTCAGCAAGGAGAAGGAGCACGAGGAGAAGGAGAAGGAGAGCCAGAGGGGAGCCCAAGAGCAGGTCAGCCTGCTCCTGCAGACCTACATGCAGCTGCTGTTGCCTGACGACGAGACCTTCCACGGGGGCTGGGCCCTCATCAACTGTGACATGAGGTCTGTAGGCCCAGCCACGCTCCCCTGTGGATCATCCATCACGGTTTACTGCTGTTAACAAGGTGTGGGCGGCGTTTGCTTGGCTGCCGGGGATGCCGGTGACGTTCTGGATCACACGGTGGTAGCGGCGTGCGCTGATTAATGCAGATGCACGTTACAAACAATATGACGATATCTACAGATCAATGGATTTCATCATGATCTTAGGCAATCGGCTCAAATTGCTTGGCTATTATGTATTTATCTGTGTGTGCGTATACACGTTTTGAAACTAACAATAGGTGTCATTATGATACTGCATCCTACACACTACTGCTTTCATTCTCCATCAAATGACGGGGACTGTTTTTATATGTATTTAGAGGAGCCAACCATTCCTTGTCTAATATGTGTTGTGTGTTGCTCTTCTTAGCATTATAGATGCAACCAACAAAGATGTGGATGTCCTCCTGTTTCTATCCAACAATGCTTACTACATTGCCTAGTAAGTTGAGTTTATGAATGTGCCATATTGTTTAAGGATTGTTTTTTATTGGCCCATCTAATTGGTTATGTTGACTACTTTCAGCTATGACGATGAAGCAGATAAAGTCGACCAATACCAGCGCCTCAATTTGGACGGTTTGGAAAAGATTGAAATAGGTAAATATGTGATACTTTGAAAAGAGAAGTGAAAGCTGTATGCCCTATTAGTCATTTCCTAAGTAACCTCAGCAGTATCTCTCTCCTATCCTTGCGAGTAACATGACGATCCTTTTGCTTTATCGCGTCATCTTTCACAGGTCCAGAGCCCACCCTGTTTGGGAAGCCCAAGTTCTGCTGCATGCGTTTGCATTACAGGAACGGAGAGACGAGTGGGTACTTTCACACACTGCGGGCTGCTACGCGGAACCCAGAGGATGACGGTAAAGGTCAGACACGACTCTTTTAAAATAGTCATTTCCCTTGGGTCCTAATCATAGAGCCTGTAGTGAACTATTGTGTGTTGTGTCGCAGACACGCTACAATGCATAGCTGAGATGCTTCGTATAACAAAGCAGGCCATGGGCCTGGATCTGCTAGTGGTAGAGAAGAGGCTGGAGAGGTTGGTACACATTCACTGGTCATTTTCATACAATGTAACCACTGGGTTTCAGCCACAAGCTCAACTCAGACACAGATTTATCCATCATGGCACCATTGTTCAGAGAGAGATGCACGTGACTGTTTGTGTTCCAGGCGGCAGAGTAAGCCTCATGAGGACATTCAGGGCATACAGAGCAGAAGCACCGGCCAGGTCCCGGGCACATCTGGTCTGGCACAGGGCAAAAGCTTCCTCCTCAACAAGTTCTCCTCCATCAACCAGAAGGTGAAGCAGACCAAGACCAACGTGAACATTGGACCTTTCAGGCCCCTCGGGAGGCTCGGCAATTTCTCCAGGCCTGACGTGAAGGTGAACTTCCTGAAGCCCACCATGCACGTCAACCTGTGGAAGTCAGACAGCAGCTTGGAGACGTCCGACAGCAAGCCAGTGTCGGGAGGCCTCAAGGGCCTGGGGGACGACCGCTCAGAGATGTCCACGGACTCGGACTCGTACAACTCTGACCCGGAGAACCCGCCGTGCGGCTCCATGGACAACACCGACTACGTGTTGCCGAGCTGTGGCATCGTGGCGTCCAACCCGCGGCTGGGCAGCCGCTCCCAGTCCATCGCCAGCGTGGAGCTGAACATCCCATCGGTCATCCGCGTGACCGGCTGCGACGGCAAACAGGAAACCCTTTCCCAGGTCAGCGACGAAGCATCGCCAGGGGCGGCCTCCGTGGCCGAAGAGGCCATCCTGATTGACTTTGGGACGCCCATTGATGCCTACTGCCACCAGTTTGTCCAGGACGCCCAGACCAAACCTGTGGTGGTCTTCGGGGAGTATCAGGCCCCTGCTGCCCCCCTCCACATCCCCGGCATGGCTGCGCCGCAGACTAAGGGCGCTGTAGACGATCAGCCCGGGCCAGACCTCCACCAGGAGCCCCAACTGCCCCGGCCGTCCCAGCTGGACGTCCAGTCCACCAGCTCCGGCTCCGGCCTCGTGCCAGCCCAGAAGCCCAGCTCGGCGGTCTCGGGGGGCTCTCAGAGGAGTGTGAGCTCTCAGCTGGATGGCAGCCTGGGCCCTTCGCCCGCGGACGCCGCCAACGGGAGCAGAGTGGTGTCCCCCTTTGCTAAGATCAAGAGCTCCATGGTGCAGGTGGCCAGCCTCACCCAGGCAGGGCTCACCCAGGGCATAAGCTTTGCTGTGGCCAAGGTGCAGAAGAGTCCAGAGCCAGATGCCGTCAATGAGAGCCAAAGGAACGAGCTGAAGGCAATGTTTACCCAGTGCCAGACTAGGATCATTCAGATCTAGCTCTGGAACTGTAGCCGCAAAGCAAGGTGTCTTCAAACCTCCTCTAGAGTAGCATACGCTTGCTCAAAAGAACCCTGCTTGTAAACCTTTGTTCTTTTTAAAAAAACAATATATAGGTCGCAATTACATGACAAGGATTATGTTTACATGCACACAATATATTTATTGTTTCTCACTGACTATAGCATACCTTGCACACATTGTATCCCTTGCATATATTTGGTTAATAAAAAAGTATATATCTCCATATTTATGGAAATCTTGCACACGCCAAATGATTGACAGACTTATAGTTCCCATACTATAGTAGGTATTTATTTATTATTAGTTTTTTCCCTCAGTCAGAACCTACAGTCATGGTCATGTTCAATTCAAATATATTACAATTTGTCAATATATGCATATATTGTGGTGTGGGCACTCCTGTAAATTGTGTTTTAAGTACAGTAGGAATACTCTGAATTGACTAACATGTAAGTTACAGTACATTTTGATGTCATAGAAAACATTGTTTTGTAGACACATTTGTGCATGTAAACATAATTGTGTCCTAAGCATTTGTGAAATTCAAATTGATTAACCTCTATGGTTGCATGTTAGGCATATGAGTTAGATTAGGCAGGTATAAATCAACGGCATGTTGAAATACAACCTCTGAATTTACCATGTACTGTATATGATCCCATAAGGGCAGCTGACATTTGCATTTGTGATTAGAAACTAATTTTAATTGCAGAATAGACTGGTTATAGATTGTGACCAAATTCTTTTTGAATGTCCTAGGGACAGTGCTGTGTTAAATATTATTTGTACATCTGTCAGAAAACCAATAAGGTAGTTAGGTCTGTGTTGTCAAGTGTAACCTAGGATCTATATCTTAACAAATCACAATTAATGACCACACAAGAACTTAAGAGTATACTGGTTGATGTGTACAGTGAATATTGTATATCCGTTACGTCATTAGAACCCTCCTATTTATCAACATATACATGTATATCTATAAATATATTTATGGCTTTAAGGGCCTTGTGTCCTTACACTTTAGCGTTTGTACTTTTGCTAGAGTGGTAGCTTAACGTATTGGGTGAGAGATAAGTATTTTATTTTGACAAGAATGCCCAACTCACTGATTGATAACCCTGAATAGCCCCAGTGATTGGAACAATTTTTGATATGCTAATTGTATTGTTCTAATGGTTTTACTAGTTTAAATAGTCTGAGGGCTTGTGTCCTCGGTTGGTATTGTACATAAATGTAGCCTGTTTGGAGCCTGATGAAAAGCTGTATTACTATGGCTAAAATTAAGTAGTAAAGGTGGAGTTTGTAAAATTCGGATGTTTCCAAAAAAATATGTTTACAGGCTAGCATGTTTGACCAAGAGCGAAAAGTAGCATTATATACAGTATATATATATCCATATGCAACTAGCCCTACCCAAGCATTGTAAACACTGTTCAATGATGCACTCCCCAAATCAAAATACTTGCCTTAACAGGATACTGAAGTGGAATTGTGTACTGTATATCAGGTATTTAAAATATACGTTTTATTTCAATTCTTCTTTTGTTACATTTGGTGTACTGTATACAGTAGGCTATGAGGTCATGTTCAGGGTTACTGTGTAGTCAGAAAGCTTTATCTTGGGATTGTTTAAGAAATGCTGTAGACATTGGTCAGACCTTGCTGGGTTGCAAATTGTATGTACTGTACAGTATGTACATTGGGTTAATTTATTTTATTTTTTGGAGCATTGACTGCTCTCTATGGATCTTAATACGGTGTTTGCCTAGCTGTAAATGTTTGTAGACTACTACATTTATTTTAAATTCCTCAAATGAGGTTTCTACATCACAACCATAGTTTGTAAAACATTTGCTTCTATGCTGTATCTCCTGGAATATTCCACCCACAAGTTATGTTATTTTACACGTTTGATGTATGTATTTATTGTATTTACACAGCCTGCCTAAAGTAAGAATATGCTAAGATAAAGGGTCATAAATCACCTTATGTTTTTTTTTTTTTGGGGGTAATGATATCCTGTTTTTTTTTTTTTAGCATTAAGCATGGTATGGCCTAGATGACTAATCATGGTTACAGATAGACTAGCTTGTGCAGCTTTGAGGGTGCTACATTGTGTCTCGGCTGACTCATCAGTTACTGAACCTGCTGATCTAGTCTGGTCCTGCCAAAGCTTTTAGACGGTGGCTGTAATGTAATAGGAATATGAGGATATAATGCAGAGGTTGAGGGTTAGATGACAAAAAAATAAATAAAACGTATTGCAGGAATGGAAAGTAATTTAGTTAGACAGCTTAATGTTTAAAGTTATCAACATTCCGATGGGAGTAAGATAAAGAGAGTATCTAGATTTTATATGCAACAGCTGGCAGTTATATTTAATCTGATATTTTGGTGGGTTAGATTTTATATTTCCTTCTCTTTAACACAAAGTGCTTTTGAAACCACAATTTCATTTCTCTGTGGACCCTGCCCATAAGATATGACGTGTCGTGATTAAGAGGTCTAAACTTATGATTGCACTGCGTTTAGGCACATTTACCAGCATTAGCAAAATGTCTGAAGATCTGTGGTTGTAGTCACCTCTAACTGACTCGTCAGATTTTGTTGTATATTAAAATATCCTATTTATTATCTCTTGGGTGTTTTACTTGAGAATAATGTGCACTGTATACATTTAGGAAGAAAATTCATTTAAATAAAAGCGTAAGCGTGATTAAATTTGTAAAATTCTTTATTGACACCATACTCCCATGACCAACAAATCAAGTCAACACAATGACAGTGAAGGACAGTAGACTCAAGTAATCAAAGGCACAATAAGGGAATAGTCCTCTCACGTGTCATTTGTATATTTACAGTCAAAAATACAAATCGTATAGTCGTAATTGAGAAACTGAACACGCTTTAGAATTATTGTTGGGCTACAAATTTAAACCAAAACTATCAAATGCTAGGCATTAAACATTGAAAGAGTTAATATATGTACAGTTCAACCCAATTACTAAGGTCACGCAGACTAAGACAAAATATAAACACTGCATCCAGTTGAAGTCATTGCAAAACATTTTAGGAAAATGTATTCAAGGAATGTGTGATGACGAGTAGGGCTGTGTTCATGGCTCGTTGCCGTTGATGCTTTTCTGTTGCTCAGTTCGGCTCCGCCGTAGCATTTCAATATGCTTGGCCCTGTTCCAGCCGTCCCTCGACAGCGTAGTCTGTCCCATACTGAGAGACAGCAGCCTAGCATAGTAATAAAGAGTTGGATGGAGTTAGAGGACAACCAAAGTGTTTTACTCATCTTCCAAGGATGCCTTGTTACGGTAATTGGCTTTTAAAATAGCTGAATATGGTCCAATCTTATCTTGAGCCCACCTTGCCACAACAAGCAGTCTGTGGAGGTCTTCGGCAGAGATGCTCTGGGGATCATCCTTGCGCATGTCTACAAAATCATCCTCCACTGCCTGGGAGCACAGGAAACAATGCTGAGTGTGGCCTCATGCCCTCAGCTAGAAGATGGACAACTAAGAAACACATCTCCTTAAGATGGTGTGGGTTGAGCTCACGTTCCAATTGAATCCCTATTCCTGCTTGATGACAGGACATATACTAGTGGGATTTATCTTGCAGGACAGAGTGCTGTCATGTGAGAAGGCTCACCTTAGTGACATCATCAGAGATGCTGTAGTCCAGGGTTCGGCCCATGCTCAGGTACAGCCGGAACTTGTTGAGCTGGGCCTGGGACTGCAGCGCGTGCACAGCGCTGAGATACTCCTCCACACTGGGTGGGGTCACAAGGGGCTGCAGCTGGACCTGGCAGTCTGACTGTGCAGGCAATAAAAGCTTACAGTTACTGTACAACAGCACACTGCAATATTAAAAGAACCAGGTCTGTAATAACAAATAGCAGTGCAGAGTGCAGGTATACAGTGCATCCAGAAAGTATTCACAGCGCTTCACTTTTACCACATTGTTATGTTACAGCCTTATTCCAAAATTGATTTAAATAATGTTTTGCTCAAAATTCAACACATAATACCCCATAATAACAACAAAGTGAAAAAAGCTGGTCAAAATAAAGAGATACATGCATCTAGGGAAGCACTGTGAATACTTTACGGATGCACTGTACATGGGGACAGGCCTTAAAGGCTGCCCTGACAGAACACAGCCTCAGTGTAAAGACAGCCGCGTCGTTTTGACGTCGAACGTGCCCCGGGAACTGTTCACTGCACGCTGCAGCCTCTCACACTACTGTTCCTATGGCACATAGCTGCAGCCATGGCAACAAATGAGAGCTACGCACAGGAATAGCGCACAGCGCATTCCTCCGCCTGGTCACAGCGGGTCTAAAGTCGGGTCGCGGGCTGGGCCAATAGCCTTCCAGATGCCTGCCAGCCTGAAAACAGAACCTGACCCTCCTCCCCGTGGCCAGCGTGGGGTCGGGGGAGGGTCGCCCCCTGCGGCGCTCGCCTCCGCCACACTCCTTACCGGCAGCAGTGAGCGGCCCTCGGACACGATGAGCACGTTAATATTGCAGGGGAATTCCATCTGGTGGTAGTTAAAGTCATAGTCCACCTTCTGCCACGAGATTAGGTTCCCCAGCGCCGTGATGTTACGCACACCTACAGAACAAACACACACACACAATCAACTGAGCTTGGACGCTTGTAGACTACTGTGAATGTGAGAGGAGCAACACAGTACACTACAGGTATGTGTGCCCATGCCATAGCACACTGTATCACACGGCTCAGTGTCTTCCCCATGGTTAAAAGTAGTCCTCCTCAAACCTTTTGCCCCACGACTCCCACAAACGAGTGGCTTGTTGTGCATCAGGCTGTGAGCCATATTCAAATTATATATATA
>JAODLL010000007.1:5073765-5086852 GCA_026546735.1 Forbesichthys agassizii
ATTTTATTGACCATATAATTAAGTATAATTATAGTAGCCTAATACACGAATTTTACTAGTCTACTAGTCTTCGAAGTGTATTAAGTCGTGGCAGATCGTTTGTTCTTTTCGGGTGAAATTAACAGCGCACTGTCGCGAAAATCATCAAAGAAGCAAATACCGGAAGACTTATCTTTCTACTGCTAGCTTGATGTGGTGTATGAAACAGTGTATCACTATTTTGTTTGAAAGAAGTGTTTGCTAAATACATAGTATCTTTTCAAAGCAATCACGTACCTACTTTGCAGTAATTCCCGTTTCCTCCTATATGTTTATATTAGTACCAGCAGTCACGCAGCTTACGTTGGGAGCCATGGTTGGGAGTTGCCACGGAGCAAAAGGAAAAGTGGGAATGGGGGCTCCTTCCGACCAAAAACTAACCAATTGGATCTTTGTTACCTATCGTCGTCATCAAGCATTTATAAATGGGAACGTCTACTTGTTTTTTTCTGAATGTATTAATCTATTGTTTGTAAATATATTTTTGAAATATAAACAAACAAGCCAAACAGAAACGCCTACTTTTATTATTGATGCTGTTTGTATTATAGGTTGCTTTATATGAGAATAATTATGTAATAATGTTTTAATTAATTAATTGAAATGGCCCATTATCGCATATAAATGTTTGCTATCATATTCATTTTAGGGTATGGCGATAAAAGACAGAATTGGCTGATATATTGCACATTTTAATATTTAATTTTTGCAACATAACCAAATAACATAACAATGATAACACTTAGTTTAGGCCTATATAATCATAGGTCTTGCACAAAGGCTGCCTTTACAAGGAATCAAAAAGTTTAGTTTACAACAGGAAAGACATGAAGACAGTTTGACGTACAGTAGCCTATGCCCCTACACGAGAGCAGTAACTATTTGATATATGTCATGTAAAAAAAAGACCAAATAAAAAACAAATAAAATATAATTTTTTACTGAAGAATATGTTACTTTTCTTTGGCAGGAACAGGTTGAAACAGTACATGAGGAAACACAAAAACATTGTTAACATTTCAAATAACATGATCATCGCAAGTAGAAACTTTACATTTTCGAGTTCACTGTTCACCTCTTGTCTACTTAGTCCCATGGGTCTACAATAGGTGATGGTAAAGATAAGGCCCCTTTAATTCCTGGACTGGAACAAGATCTTCACAATCACACAATATTAATTGGAGGCTATGGTAGAAGCAGCACAGGCACTTGAAAGACATTACATTGACATACAGTAGTCATGCAGTGATACAATTTGGCCAACGTGTTCTTGAGGTAATGATTAATATACCAAAGAGCTGCATAAAGCATGGTTTATGTGTTTCCAGCCTTTTTGTAGCAGAAACATCCCAGTTTAGACTTTGAATACCCGTGCAACAGAAAAGAAAGGGAACCAACTTTATCATCAGATTGTATATGTACAGTTTTTATAGAAATATACACTTCTACCAGTTCATAATATTTTCTACATTGATGTTTTGTCTTTAGCTATCAAGCTTGTCCACAATTTTTGCGGGTGAAGGCAAAGCCATCCAGTTCGCATAAACACTATCATTGGCATATCTTGTAAAGACTGGATTAGAGGCATCATGTCTGTTGAGCGGTACCGGGCTCTTCTCAGGCCAGTTCGGGTATGACATGCCTAAAAATGAGAACATATCATTTTTCTGCACTCAGTGAAAAAAATACAGTGTGCAGACAGTAAGGCTCTCAAACACCAAAATGGTAATTTCAGAAGCAAAACACATCCATATAAGTGACTTACAGTAGTTAAGTGGAAATATCAATATTTGATGTATTATATTGTTGGCCTTTACTACATGTATCTGTTAGCTCATGCCTGACTGGGAAGGGGTTTAAAACAAAGGCTAAATGTCTGGTTTACTGTAACTGTTTACATTCGATAGACAACCATTCATAATCAGTTTACAGTATAACTTCCTTACTAACAGGCATGTTATTGCTAAATACTTCTTGAACATGTTAATTGACAAGTAACTATGAATTATTAGTAATTTGTGGAAATTTATGGAAAACATGTTGTATGCCCTCTTTGCTTTTTACCTAAGAGTTACGTTCAAAAGCCTTACTGTTTATATGTACAGCATTGGGGAATCAGACCAGAATAAATAAATAATGTACATATGAAAATCAGAAATATTAAGACAATCGAATTCAAACCACAATCAGTGATTGATTCATCAAGGACCTGTTTCAAATGGTACATACATTTATTTTCAAATGCAACAAAGGTGGCATATGAAATAAGTGACATGTAATAACAAAAAAAAAAAATTATGTAAAATTAAAATTTCCTAAAAATGGGAATGAGCAATCAATATAAATTAGAATAATGGGAGTATTTCATATTTACAAATTCCACCTTTTTGGTCATCTTTCATGTACATTAGAAGCAGGTCCAATAGAAAAGAAAAACAGTAAAGACAAAATAACTTTTCACTGAGTTTCTCATTTGCAATGAAATGGGAGATACGTAAGCAGTATCAGAAGAGGCATGCCTCGATCACAGTCACACGCACTTGACTATACAGAAAGCCAACCACAAGTTGCCAAAGAGAGCTTGTGTGCCCTTGACTCTAAAATCTAGTAAATGCATGGGAAATTCTACCATAGAGCTTGTTTTCAATCCATGTGGAGGGGAGGGTTCGAGGGAGAGGGGCGTTATTACAGTCCACTAGTGGCGTGTCCTCTTCAGAGAGGGCATCGTCGTACAGCAGGGCATCGGCTGGCGTGGAAGCTGCCAGGTCCAGGTAATCCTGGCAGGAGCAGATGAACACCTGATTAGGCTAATCTGAGATGCTGGTGCCAAGACTTGTTGTGTTGATCCAAGCAAAGTACTTCTTTGCTGGACCACAACATGTTGTTTTTGTCAATACAGCTTCAGGAGAAAAGGATGGATGTAAAGAAATTGCATAGCCAATGTAACATTGTTGAAAGGTTGATATTTAGTTTCTTTGATGGCTCGGCATGAGCACACAGATTCCATGTTCATCAATCTAGTTGGTTACATTATTTAGGACCCATGATCTTATTATTATTTAATTATATGGAGTAGAAATGTATGATTTCCACTTCTGCTTACATACCCCATGTAGTACACCCAGATACCATACATACTTCATTATAGGTCATGATCATGAGAGCAAACATGCTGCAGTAACAGAAGTTCACATTCTTCCATGTCCTATGTTTTTTACCCTCCATAATGAGAGCATGCGCTGTATGCTTTGTGATTAGACTACACAAGGCGGGGACACATTTTAGGATTGCCCTTGAAACAATAATTATGGGATGTCTGACACTGGGAAGAATGACAGATATTACCGGGTAGCAATGACAATTACAGCATGTGTGTCCTTTATGCATGTCTGTGTACTCTATAAACAGTAAATACTGAGGTTTTCAATGGACCAGAGAGTTAGACTTCAAACCCCAGCTGATGTGTAGAAACAAGTTAATTTCAACATATTACTTTATAAACGTTCCATACCTTTGCCATTTAAGCCATACAGTTATTATTATGTGGGCGATGCATCCCCCACATAATAATAACTAAAAAGGCACAAATTGTCACATAAAAATTCACTAGAATTCAGAAAATGTACAGTTTTATGCTAAAAATGTCCTGGGGGAGGACTCCCAATGTTCCAAACCTATGTATGCGTTCTGTGGGGCCCATGCCTTCTGTGGAAACAGCCTTTTAATAAACCTGTTAATAGCCTATAGGCATTCATGATTCATTGTTACAATGATAAAATATTTCACATTAAAACACACAACCGCATACAAATAGGTTGTTTCATGAGTCCTTTATATGTTTGATGAAAAAATGTGGCAATGCTACATTTACACTGGGGATGGCACCCTGTTTGTATGTGATTGACGCTCATACATGCACATAAAAGCTATGACAATACATGAGAATTGAATGCCTTTACAGTTTTGAATCACAGAAACTTCAAACACTTGACTTATAGGTGGATTGGCAATGCTGGAGAAAGATTGTTGCTATTTTAACTCAATCAGTGCTCTCCCAGAAATGCTTCCAGATGCCCCACCCCAAATTGAACAAGCATGGCCAAGGCTGAGATAGTGTTGTGTGGTGCGGTGTGTGTTCCCCTTTACAGAGCCATGGTTGTGTATAAACACCAGATTTGTTGCACACAGAATGGACAACTAGCGGACAGTGAGGATATATTCGCAAGATTTGACAATAAGTGCATTAGCTTACAATCGCTTACCCCGACCTTTAACTGACACCGGTTGTAAATGATCAGTGCTGGGTGATAAGTTTATCACTGTGAACACAGACTAAGTCAAAAATTGATACGTTGCCATTTTTCCCATTGTCATTGGCAGTCTCACAGAAGACGACGAGCACTTAAAGATGCATATTGTACGACGATCATACCCGACTTTTCACCATCATCTTTTCCAGTTCTTTGCTGATGTCTGAGAATATGGGTCTCTTGTCCACTTCTTGTTTCCAGCATCGGAGCATGAGATTATACCTATGCACACAAACGGGTATCACAGGAACACTTCAGCACAGACGTATTGAATGTGTAATGCTCAATGTCTAATACAGCAGTTTTACATAACTCCAGGGAACAAATAGAACACAGGAGAGTAGATTCATGTGTAACGGAGCTCACATTTCTTCAGAGCAGTTCTCTGGTTTCTCCATCCGATAGCCAGTCTTGAGGAGGTTAAAGAGCCGCTCAGGCGCAATGCCTGGGTAGGGGTTTCCTCCCAATGTCACTATCTCCCACAGCAGTACACCAAAGGACCAGCTGGCAGGAGAACAATACAAACACAATTAGTTTGGCATGGGTCCTGAGACAGGCACTCCTATTGTCAAGGAAATACGGTAAATAGTTTCACCATTAAAAAACAGCAACTCAGAATCAGAACCTGAGAAAAATACTCAGACATAAAATTACAACTCATACTTACACATCACTTTGGGTTGTGTAGATGTGGTCAAACAGTGACTCTATTGCCATCCATTTCACAGGGATACGGCCCTGGAGAGGTGATTGAGACCATGTATACAAATGGATTCCATTTGAGAAGTGTTGCAAGCACATGAAGGAATGTTACAGTAGTGTGAGCAGTGCACTACCTTGCTCCTCTTCACATAGGAGTCTTCTTCATACACATCTCTAGAAAGGCCAAAATCTGAGATCTTCATCTTCCGTCCCTCAGCTACCAGGACATTTCTGGCTGCAAGATCCCTATGAACAAGCTGTGGGCGAAGAAAATATGAACATTATAACGGACAGCCCTTGATTGGCTGGGATTAGCCTTGTTGGAAGCAGCCTAACAAAAAGCACTGTTTTGGTTTGGTCTAACCCGCACCTGAGCGGTAAATGCCTCGTACTGCTCCTCTTCCAGGGCTTATAGGCCCATACTCTTCTCTGCCCCTTCTCCTGGAGCCACATACACCTTTATGGACAGCTTTGTTTCAAACGTTGGTTCTGGGGGAGCTATTTAGCTATTCAATTAAAGGAGGCAGGGTCAGTCATTCTCGAGAACACTTGCTAACTTCGAGCTCAAATCAAAACAGTATCGCTCCGTGGTCCTCTGCGGCGCCGCCTGACACATTGAAAAGTGTAGAGCTACGGCTTTGTTGATATGATTGATGTTTGCCACTTTGTTTATGTTCCTATTTAGTATTTACAGACCCAGGATTATGTAGAAGTATCAGATTCTTTTTTCAACACGCACAGAGAACAGTAAGATAGCGAAATGTTTGAGCTCCAGAATGAGATATTTGGTGAATTTGACAAGTGTATTAGCTAACATTTAGCTTGCAATAGCTGACTATACATTTAAGGAGTCTATAATTTTCTTTCTTTAAAGGTGAAGTCAACCATTCTAGGACAAAGATTGCTAATATTTGAACTTGATCAAAACAAAACACCTCTGCCTTCAATGCCACAGGGTGCTTCCTCAGCGACTCTGAGAGACACAACCTTGCCTTGCCATTTGGCTAGGTTGTGTGTTGTGGTCTGCAACACTTTGTATGTGTTCCCATTTACAAAGCCTGAGCTGTGTAGAAGTACCAGATCATATTTTCAATGTGCACACAGGGCTGTTAGCTAGCAGGCCGTGAGTAGATATTCATTTAATTTTACAAACAGTGTATTATCTTACAATCGCTAACCTATAATCTCACCAATATTTATTTGTAGCAGATGCTCAAAGCATACCTTCATTTCTGCAAGGTACTGCATGCCCCTGGAGATCTGCCACGAGAACGAGATCAAGTCACCCATGGTAAGCGCCCTCTCGTCTGGGTTCTCTAGGTAACTGGAGTTGCGGTTGGCGTCGTTGGCCATGTAGCTGGGTCCAACCTTCCGACTCTCACGAAGGAAGTTGCGGAGCGATCCATATTTGGCATATTCCACAATGAGATATAACGGACCTATTCAAAGGGAAAAGGGCTCTATTAGACTGCACGTGATCACATTCTCTTACATATGATGCATACGTCTCTACAAGTATGATAAGATTATATTTTACCATCTTGGCTGCATGCTCCATACATCTTTATGACATGGGGATGGTTGACTTGCTTCAGTAAAGTGAATTCTGACAGCAGGTCACGCAGTTCACTATGCGAGGCATTTTCTGTGGAAGAGAGGGAATAGAAATAATGAAGTCTTTCATCTCCTTACACATTCCCTGCACAAACAGCATGTCACTATTATTGTATAACCTGTATTCTCCTTGCTGACCTTTAAGCATTTTCACAGCCACAGTGGTGTAGCCAGCTTTTCCTTTGAGCCGGAAGGCCGTCGCTTTGACAACTTTCCCAAACTCTCCTTCTCCCAGTGTTTTTCCCAGGACCAAGTTTTTACGAGGAAACTCCCACTTAGGGTCCTCCTGTTCAGACAAAAAAACAGTGTGCTTAAATTCTCAATTCCTATTGGAGCAATTCCGTCAATGAGCCAATGAGCAATGACATGTATAACAAAGACACTCACGGGTATTTTGAAGGTGTCAATAGCAACCTGGTTCTCCATGGAGTCCAGGGAGACGCGGCGTACGTTGTTAGCAGAGTAGCTGATGGGGTAGGACTGGGCCGGCCGACGGAAGGTCATCTCAGCCGAGGCTATGGGAGGCTTGGGGGAGTTCTTGTGATAACGGTGGATGAAGTATGAGGACAGGAGTATGGAGATGATGAAGGAGAGGAGCACAGCAGTGGCGATGATGGTCTTACACATGTCGTCACATATAGCCTCTGGACGGGAGAGAATAGTCACACAATAAAGTACTTAACAATGTAAACTTCACTATAAAGCTTTAAGAAGAAATGCTTAAACATCCACGATATTGAAAACTTTGTGTTTTAGCTTTCTGTCCTTCTATTCAATCATATGCTGAAATGTGATCACGTGAAACAGCAAGACAGCGTGGGTTTAGGCAATGTTTTCATTTGCAGATTATGAATGTCCTCCTTGAAAAGAATAAAATCACACCAAAAACTAAAAAGAATGAATTGTTTTATTCTGCTCTTTAGTTGCTATTTAGATTACGAAAACATATGTATGTTCAGCTAACACGACAATATAAAATAACAAATTTTATCTTTATCTTTATGGAACAACTCACCCTTAATATCGTCTTTCTCACAGAAGCATTTCTCCGAGTAGCAGTAGCAAGTCCCATAACCAGCCTTGATTCCAAACATCAAGCCTCTCTCGTGGCCTCCAATAATTTCCTCTTTGGAAAAAATAGGATACATTCATCATACTCAGTGTTACAGCTAAATAACAAATAACATGTTTAGTATTTAAGTGTGTATTTGTGCTTCTTACTGGTACAATCCTGAGGGCAAATTTCCATGTCCTTGCTTTCTATTGCATCGCAGATGCCATCAGGACATGTCCGTAGGTCTGGGGAACAGGTGGAGTAACTCCTAGATATTCCTACAACATAAATACACAGAGCTCAGGCAGAGAGTTCAGAGTTGAAAAAGACAAACACTGTACTTATCACATTTGATTCAATTGTGTTATCTGGTACACGATGTAAGAGCACTGGCTTGCACCTTGAAAGTGTACCTTTCTCAGTGCCTTGTCTCCACTGGCATTTTCCTGTAGTCGCCCCCTTGCCTTGTAAGGCCTCACAGTCTCCTCTCTGCCTGGTCTCGGCACAGGAGAGATAGCGTTGCACCTCCTGCCCCAGCTTGCCTGCTGTATAAAACCAACGTACCACACAGAGCTTAAAGACAAGCTCAAGGTGTTCTCCATATGTAACTTCACTTATACACTCATGCGAACAGTGACCTTTAATTCATTAATGTCGATATGCCATTAGGTAGTGTAAGTGATTACATTTCTTGTCATGTTATTATCAGCTGTCTGCTCTGTGTGTGGGGGGGAGGAACACAATGACCAGCACCCAGGTCCTCATTGTGCTGGTCTGAAGCTGTGTGTAATGTCAGAGTGTGTTTAGTGACTTCTCACCGTCTCCATCCAGCACAATGAGGACCTGGGTGCTGGTCTGGAGCTGCTTGTATTCCTCCTGGGCCACCACCACATACTGCAGGTCCTGACACTCTGGCCTGCGCAGGGCATCAGAGTCGTTGACGTAGAGGACCCCTGCAGCATCCTCCAGGCCCTGGGCCAAGCTGATGGCTGTGTAGCACCAGCGCATGTCTGCAGACATGTTCCTATCAGGCACCTCCAGACGGTATGACACACTGATGCCCCGGAACTTCAAGCAGTTTTCCACACAGACTTTGCCCACCTGAAACATAATGAACACACAAACGTTTATTGACATGCCAGTTAGAAAGTTGCCTTAAAATTAGACACCACACAACGCAATTTATACTGTTTATACTATTTCTATAGTAAATATATATATATATATATATATATATATATATATATATATATATATATAACTAAGCAATAGCAGTCATTTATCATATTGTTTAACAAACTGCAAAATCCTCTGTCCATCTGACACCTGTTGTTTTTATATTTGCAATATTTAAATAATTAGTTACATTTACGGAAACTCACTTTTTTTGTGTGAAAATTAACCTTTTCATTGCAATAAAAGCAAAAATAGTGAACACAAATACAGAAAACAAATAAATATTGTTATTTTAAATTGCTCATTGCTCATTTGTGTCAGATGGACTTTAGCATCAGAACTCTTCAAATGTATTGTTTCAGCATTAATGATTATGATAATGAACAGCAGTTAAAGTTTTTCTTGCAAATGTATACTGTGATACACAAATGCTAGGCCCACTGCAAACATTCAGCGATGTATGCAGTGTATAGTAGTCTGTGTGCACCTGTGCATAGACAGAAGCTCTGCGTGTCAAGCTGAAGGTATGGGAGACATTATTGAAGCGAATGGAAACTGGCAGGATGCTGACGTTGTAATGCAGCATCACAAATCCTTCTAGACCTGGGTAGGTGGTGTCGTTCACCAGGTAGTCCAGCTGGAACGTGCGATTCTCTGTCACGTGCAGGTTCCTTTTGAGGACGAGTTCTGGATTCAAGGGCATATGAAGCAGAACATGAAGTTCCCATGTTGTCCAAATAAATACAACGCTTGGTTTCAGTACTATCTGAACTACTTACTGTATTCATGGACAGTCCCTCGAATGTCACCGAAAATCACCTTTTCTTCCCTAAACGTATGTTTTATGTCAAACGTTTCCTTAATCCATGGGTCGTTGGTAAGCATAGTCGAAACATATTTATTTTGATTCAGGTCTTTGGAAAACCTGGAAGTGATATCTCTGTCATAGACCGATAACGTGCCAAAAGACGCACCCTGTGAAAACAACAATGACAAAATAATAATAATAGTATTTCATAATAACTGATTGATTAGCCAGTATACACAGCAGGCTAATACTGTTTATATTTTACATTTGTGCTTGTGTTGTGCCTGGCACAATACTAAAAGCAGACCCTTTTAATCCCCATGCCTGCAGCATTCTCACCTCAATGCGATCAAACTTGATGGTGGGTTCGGCTGTGTCCGTCCCATTTATGTAGGGCGCGTTGTCGTCCTCATCAAACACGTTGACATACAGCGGCGTGTCCAGCTTGTTGACCGTCTTGTCTGTCAGGACAGTGCAGACCAATACCAGCCTATACAGCTCTTTCTCCTCTCGGTCCAAAGGGGCAGTCACCACCAGTTCTGTAGTGTTCTCATTTACTGCAAAGGGTGCTGGCACATCTACACAAAGTACAATTCATTGGAACACTTTAGAACTATATCAATAGACAATTACATAATTAGCTTACATGACTTACTGTACATGTGATAATAAAGTAGAAAATATATAACTAATTCCCGAATGAATGGCGACATTATAGTTTGCATAACTGGCATGCAAAGTACAGTGACCTTGCATTGTCACCATGATCTATACGTGGTTATTATTATTATAATAAAATGTTACCAAATGACAATGAAAGAAACTCAGAGAGGCTATAGATGATGTCCAACCTGACTCCACGCTGTAGGAGATGGTGTAGTTGGGGCACACATTGAGTCTGGTAAGGCGTCTGAGCTGCCTCAGGGCTCCGGGGAACCTGTTCTCCATGATGTGGGGGTTGGGGGTGTCTCTGTGAGGGAAACACACTGTCTCCATATCGGCCTTGCTGCACGGTGGTGCCGTGGCGTTGACAAAGATCAGCGTGATGGAGATGTAGTTTTTGCAGCGGGGGTTCTTGGTGGGCTTGGGCAATGCCATGACATTCAACTTCTTCACAGACACAGAGTTCTTACCTGGCGACACAGCTAACAACAGCAAGGAGCTATTTTAATCTTGGTCAGGAAGTATACACAGCTAAGTCAAGAAAACATTTGCAAATCCTCACAATCCCGTCAATACAACAACACAAAAGACATAGTAATGGTTCTGAACCTTGTTTGAGTTCCAGAAAGTACAGATAAGTTCAACACTTGCCAGCTATGAACTGCTACTTTTTGTAGAAATGCACATAATTACTTACTAGTCATATAAAAATATTTATAGGTAAACACAGCAAACCAAATAAATACATAATAAATTACACTGAAATAAATGCATACATATTTGGTAAAAATGTTGAATTTATTCTTGGCTATTAAAAGTGGTTCTCCGGTTGGTGAACCACAACATCTATAAGCAACTCACACAGCAAGGAGAGGTCACTCTCCTCCAGGGTTTTACCCATGGACAGGATCCCCGTGTTTATGTCCATGTGGAACCACTGGCTGTAGACGGGCGGCCTCTGTACATTTAGCCAGCACAGGTAGAAATAGGGCCGCTCGGCGTCACTGTTGGCCATAGAGTGGACTTGGAGAACAGGTGTCCCTTCTTGTTGGCCCACATACAGTGTCTCCAAGTACTGGTTCTGAGGGAAGTACAGCGCTATGGACCCTGTCATGAGAAGAGGTGACACAGCTATTTACAGCACGCCTGGGCATCACAACATTAAATAGACAGATGTTTCTGTTTGAGACCCATGTGTGCATCCTCCTCCGGTACCTGAGTGCTGTGCCCTACTCACAGGCCTACAGCCTTCCCTACTCCTCCCCTCTCACAGGCCTACGCCCTTCCCTACTCCCCCCCTCTCACAGGCCTACAGCCTTCTCTACTCATTCATTCTCATAGGTGTACACCCTTCCCTACTCCTCCCTCTCATAGGTGTACACCATTCTCTACTCCTCCCCTCTCATGGACCTACACCCCTCCCTACTTCTCCCCTCTCATAGGCCTACACTCTTCCCTACTCCTCTCCTACAGCGCCCACAGGTATAAATGTGTGTTTTGACACTAATACATTAAACAATATGTAAATAAAACATTAACCCTCACCCAAATTAAATCTGATATGAACTAAGAAAAACAATTGGAGAAAAACATATTCATATTAATGAAAACAAGATAATCTATGCACCAAAGCTGCTGAATTAAACACATCATGCATGGATGATGACTGATTGATTATATATTTTTTTCTCCCCTGCGATATACAGTTATATGTTTCATCTCTCTTGTTAACGGAAATTGAAAGGAGGGTTCAAATTACATCTATTCAGCACTTTTAATGAATTTCTCACATCATCAATAAATGTGCTTCCGACTCTCCTTGTGTTCACCTTGGGAAGTTTAATTACAAAGGATAACATGATATGTAAGAGGGCTGATTCATGACCTGCTGTGGGGGATGTGTAAGTGTGGCAGAGACAGTAAGAGTTGGGAGGGGGGGTGATCTATAAAGCACTAAAGCAGAGCTGTGTGTTTTACAGGAAAATGGAGATATTAGTGTTTGGCCTGTAATTATATCCCTATATGTGCCTCTTTGACGACTGTAGGCAGCCATTTAGGGAACGCACTAATGTCATTAGCAGACAGCAAAACTAGATTTTCTATTTCTGTTGGTGCAGTTGAGTCTCAGCTCTGGTTTCAGACATTGATTTAATTTAGATGGGTTTGGATGACAGGAGGGCGGATTGATAGTCAAAATGGGGCCAGATCTCCCCTAAGGATGGAGATTTTCCATATTTATTAAGTGTTGCAAGATACAAAAACATATTTGGAAATGTCACGAGGACAGTGATGCTTATGGCTCACAGGAGCTCATAGCTCTACTCAAAAACTAAGATTAATTTTTACAAAATGTAAAATAATTATAAATGCAGAGATTCATATCATGCTATGTTATAGAATCATTATAAATAGGCTAACCACCATGAAGTAGCTTAGAACATAGTAGCATTGCAGTATATTTTCTCTCATGATTTGCACACAGCTGTATGTTGGCTTTGATGTTTATCCATCCATCCATCGGGTCTCGGGGGCAGCAGCTCCAGCAGGGGACCCAAAACCTCCCTTTCCCGAGCCACATTGAAAAGCTCTGACTGGGGGATCCTGAGGTGTTCCCAGGCCAGTGTGGAGATATAATCTCTCCAGCTAGTCCTGGGTCTTCCCCGAGGCCTCCTCCCAGCTGGACGTGCCTGGAACACCTCCCAAGGGAGGCGCCTAGGGGGC
>JAODLL010000007.1:5086952-5100426 GCA_026546735.1 Forbesichthys agassizii
GTACTTTTCACAAGAAAAAAGGGATGGAGGGATCAGGGCTCAGGAGACCAGCAGGAGATCCAATAATGAATCAAAGAGGAACTTGTGCAAAGTTCAGAAAGTCAGATTTTTCTTTTTCATGCAGTTCCTTACTTAATAGATATGTACATTTAATTTGTTTATATAAATATTAACGATTTCCTTATATATGGTACTACTGTACACTAAGTGTTTCAAAAGTGTAAATTTGGCATTTTACAAATAACAAAAATTATGTAGGTTAGAATCATCCTATCCAAAAACTAAACTCATATTTGAATTCCTCATAAAAAAATACATATTTAAGACACCCCTCATGTTAGGATTTCCTTCAAATTCATGTTAGCACCTGAGTATGACCCGCCCTACTTAAACGTCATCTCACTACCCCACCCTGATTAGACTGCCAGCAGGGTGGGTGGCTGTGCAGTCGCTAATGCAAACAGGGTTTCCAGACTATTATAATGTCAGCGAAATCATTTGATCTGACAGCAATAGTCGGGCGGAACCATGTTACTGATCATCAGGAAGAGTCAGATGTCTACTCTACTGATGAGAGTAGAGTAGGGGCATTAGAGTATGCAGTAAGTCTAAGCAGACACAAACAAGGGTTATATCGTCTTACATGGGACATTAATATTTATCTAAATAAATGAGAATACAGCTTCAGAAAATATGCTATTACTCTAATAAGATTTCTATTCTTATAAGAGTTTAGGGGCTACTATAATTTATTGATATAGAGCAAAATTTAGCATTACCATTCCCGTAGTTTTTTCATCTGGGTTCTTCATAATAATGGCCACTTGCTCTCTGACGTCCTTAATGAAGTGATCAGCAATGCCTTTCTGTGTGTGCAGAACTGTGCAACAAAGGTGGATGCTGGAAAAAAGCCCATAAATGTGTTGGTCAGGTGAATAGTCCGGAATACAACTGTATTCCTACACATAACTTGTATTTGTTTCAACTGTACCTAGATGGGTACTGCAGTGTGTTGAGATTCCAACCCTTTGATGTCAGTGCATTAGACAGACGGAAGATATCAAACATATCTGAGCCCATTGCTAATACAGACACCTCTGGGTCTCCAAACACATATATGCCATGGATCTTACGGATTCTGAAAGAAAATAAAACATTTTAAATACTTTTTAGGTCCACAAGGATAATTCAAATATTTATGCTGATAATGATAATTATGTAAATAATAACCAATATGTCCTAAAAGATACACTTTTACACAAGTAGAAAATTAAGGCAACGTGTTGCATGTCGTTTTTTCATTTGTCTGCTAGAGAATTACATTGATCCAAAACCATGTTTTACATATGGTGAATTAGCCTTAGGGTCACAATTAAGTGCATTTTCAAATGAACATGAAGATACCGTCAACATAAATACAAATATTAAGGTACATAAAAGAATGTGGTGAGATAATACGACAAAAGAAGCAGGCGAGAGGCATATTTACTTCATCACTTTACATCCGTTTAGGTTAGGATATATGTGTTTGTTCTGCTTGGAGGATGGGGACATTGGTAGTCATGTTGCACCGTGACTGAAACATGTGTCAACACACATCAGAATGATGTTGTGTGCTTCAGTTTGTGAAAGGTGTGTCAGGTTAACACCATACAGTACAACCAAAGAACAATTTAAACAGTTTAATCTCTTCACGTCTCAGTCACGGTGCCCAAATTAACTTTCAGTATACCTATCCTGTAAATGAACACATACCTCATAACCCAAATAACCACTGATTAACTACATAAAAACAGTGTTACACTACTCAAATGCCTTTATACTCATTGCCCATACTTCCTTGCATCCCACATTGACAAAACAATGATACATATACATATACACACACACATATACATACACACACACATATATACACACACACACACACACATATACACACACACACACACACATATACACACACACACACACATATACACACACACACACACACACACACACACACACACACACACACACACACACACACACACATATACACACACACACACACACACATATACACACACACACACACACACACATATATATAAATATATATAGATATATATAGATATATAAATAGATATATATAGATATAGACACATACTTAACGTCCTCTGAAATATTTTTTAGGATATATTGAATTTAAAAAGACAATGACGTCTGCATGTAGCCAGTAAACAACATGCGGCTGCAACTTCTGCTTCTACATTTTGCTTAGCAAATTGCTGAGGCGGCGTTTCGCAAATATCACGACGAGCACATCTAAGCATTCTTCAAAGTGGTTCCAGTGGCTAACAATGCTCCACCATTTGCAACACTTCAGCATCTTACTCGGTCTTGATCTTGCGAGCAGTGCTGATGATCTTCCTGGTGGCGTTTATGTATCCGCTCTCTCCCATGTGCATCATGGTGGCCCAGCAGGCAGCGATGATGCCCCCAGGCCTGGACCCTGCCATCGAGGGCGAGGCATATATTCCTCCCTGCCAGTCAGGCGCTACAAAGTACTGGTAGTGACGATACATCTTATCGCTGTACAAGATAACCGAGGAGCCTTTGGGGGCGTAGCCATACTGAAAGAAGACAATTATTAAGGGTGTTTAACGAGGAAGGGAGTTAAAGGTTATTTACAAATAAAATTCACATTTACTACAGATGGGTCGAGCTGATCTTAAAGATAGCAAACAGGTTTTTTTTCTCCAACAACTACCGATATAGCATTTTACTGCATTCAAAATCTAAAATAAGAAATAAAAAGAAATGTGCTACTGCATGCTAATTACTTTAACTATACATTTAGCATTTTACAGATCTTAAATTCATTATTATGTGTAAACTGCATGATACATATCAAAGATGAAAGATCAGATCAGAACTCGGTATCGGTATCAGCACTTAATAAATAATGAATGAGACTCGATTAAGGTTTGGAAACCAAAAATGTTGACTGATATATTATATATTTACTAGAAATGTTGCCAGTTGCCAGTAAAATAGTAAAAACAAATCATGTTAAATAATGCAGTCAAAAATCAAATCAAAAGTCCTTACAATGCAATAGTGACGAGTGTGTATATAGTCTTTGGTTATAATGCACTGCAACATGGCCTGAGATTGTTTGCTAATATTGTATAATCTGGTATTAGTTATTATAATACATGAAATCAACAGCTCAAAAGCCATTATAAACATTGCTAGTCTAATGTTTGTTGTTTTTAATTATCATTATTATTATTATTATTATGACGACTGCATTATATCATGTGCAGTATACTGTAGGTATGACCTTCATTAGAAAGTGTTGCCATGATATTTAACCAACAACAGCTACTCACCTTGTGGGTGTCTGCAGAGATACTGGTGACACCCTTCACTCGGAAGTCAAATGGGGCCAGTGGGTAGCCAGCCTTGGCCATGAAGACTATCAGAAAGCCCCCTAGACACGCGTCCACGTGCAGGGGAATGCTGTAGCGTACAGCCAGCTGTAAAGCCCCGTGCAGACGAAAGTGGGATTGAGTGAGCGACTTCGCTATTTTAGTTTCATTTCATGGAGGAGAAATGCTTCACTGCTCACCTTGGCCACTTCCTCAACGTGATCGATGATTCCATGGGGAAACTGTGGTGCTGAGCAAACTAGCATAGCGGTGTTTTTGCCGATAGCCCTCTTCATAGCCTACGTATTGAGAAGTAGAACAATGCAGGAATAAGTGGCCATGATAATAGTGTGGAATAACAAAACACACATTAAATATCAGAATAGTCTTACCTTCACATCTACCTTCAATGTTTTCTTGTCTACAGGAATGTGAACAAGCTTCATCCCAAAGTAATGAGCTGCTTTGTCAAAGGCAGCGTGGACACTAATGGGTGCCAGTCTATAAACACCACAGTAACAACGTTAGTATTTCACATCAGTGTGTACAAACACTAGATATGGGCAGGCTAGTTCTTTGTGTGAGGGCAGACAAGAGCTGGCAGCATCTAAAACCAAGGCCATCTTACATTTCTGGGTGCTTGACTCCACGTTCATACGCCATGTCTCTGTATGCTTTGCAGGCCATCAATATGCTCTCAGTTCCTCCTGATGTGACCTGGACAAACATGTAAAGGGGCCTGTCCAATTACATCTGTCCCTTCTCTAGAGCTTCCACTACCATATTGACGTTGAAGGACACGCCTGGATTTGTGGACGCAATTACCAGCCTTATGAAAGTTTTATTTTGCTTTGCGAGTTCTGAGAGCGCATTCTCTCTGCTCACTCTACCAAAAGACATCCTCTGGTCACACTGTTCACTACCCCAACACATACACTTTGTGCTTCAAACAAACAGTGAAATAGGGCAGGACAGTTAGAATTCCCTGCACGCCATCATACAATCCAGGATTGTACCATTAATGTTATATTAAAGTGGCATATAGAAACATACCGTGCCGCAAGAGTTGGGCCCACCATGGAAAAGTGTGCAAGCCATTCTAACAACCTCTGCTTCCATCTTCCGTACACCAGGAAAGATATCTGGGTGTAGAGGGTTGCTCCATGCAAAATCACCATATACCTAGACAGTGGAAAAAACATGTTTAATACATATATACACATTCCATCTACTGTACTTTAATTCCTGTTCATTCCATAATTTGACCCATCCATGACTATTTGTTTAGAATGCATACCTTAACTAGGAGTTTGGTAAGGGCTTCATCACCCCAATATACTGCACCAGAGACCTGACCAGTCTCCCAATGTACTTCACCTGGAAGAAGGAAACATCTATTTTCCAGGCCTCACCATATCATGTCCAGTGCAGCAAACTTGAAATAACTGCTGGAAGACTTGCTCAAGAACTCATCAAAGGCATAGCAAAAGCACACCAAATTACCGTACACTTAAGCTCTGGAAATGTTTTGGCTAGCGCGAAATAGATCAGTCAGGCTTTTCAGGAAGTGACCTACAAGAGCATGGGTCATGAACAGAGGCCAGTGACGAATTAGTCCTTACTTAGTGTCTCATATTCTCTGATCTTGTCCAGCACTTGGCTCTGGGAGAGACCTTGGGAAGGCAGCTGCTGTGTGTAGGTCATGCCATCTTTCAGAGTACAGATGCTGACAGACATGTCATCCAAGGCCTTGTTAAGCTTGCTTTGAATCTGTCAGCAATAGACAATTCTGTTTTAAAGAATGATAATTTAATAATACTATTCAAATTAAAATTAGAAAACATTTTAAAAATATTAGCGTTCTGAATGTCTTGTATTAACTACTTTTTAAATGTTTAGTCATACTGCCAAAATATAAATCCAAATGTGTTGATGCCTGCAAAAACCTCACAGCATTCAAATAATGATGTTGGCTTTTTAAAATGTGTTCAATGTAAACAGTTGCAACATAATAACATAATGCCCATTGCATCCTGCGTGTGAAACATCTCAGATCAACAGCAGCCTAACAAAATGACCAGACGTGACCTGTAAAGTGTGCCAAAGGTCTGAATGTTCCCTCCCCCTGTGCCTGCATGCACTCATTCAACGATGACTCACAGGAGGTTCTTGAGATAGAGTCATGGCAGAAGAACCCTTAATACTTACAGCTACACCAACAAAGGGTATTTTTCTGATGAGTCGAAAAAACTGCTTCTTCATTCTGGAAGTGAGACCTATAAACAAAAAGACGTGTGCTGAAATTGCTGGGACAACAGACAACCGCAAATATGACACAGCTGACTATGAGTAGTCCTTAATCACTCATGATTATAAGCAGAGGTCTACCACTGCAGGAACAGCATGTACAAAGCCTTGATGATAATAGTGTTTCATCACAACTGAAGCATTAGATTAAGATACGGACTGCAACAAGACACTGGTAAAATATGTCTCGCATAGAACATTCAGTAAATTGTACAATATTATGATTCCATCCTCAAACATTACTTATTCAAATTACTCCAAAATGTTTTGTTTAAACAACACTACTGAACTCTCTTTCTTGTATTTGTATGATTATGCTGTACATTAACGTGTGTTTGGAAAGACTCCCCCATTCATTATCAATCTTGTGGTGAAGAGAGAACTTTCCCTCCTCTGGGCCCACTCTGATGAACCTAATGTGTTCATTAAACAGTCTGGTCCTGTCGTCTCCGGTTCAGTAGACCTACACTGCATACATGATTCAGCAGGTCTTACTTTCTTGTTGGAAGACGAAGCCTTTGACCCAGAGTGCTCCCACTGTGGTGATGAAGGTAGCCATGATAATCTGCCACGGCTCCAGGTCTTTACAGGCAGCGTTGACCTGCCTTTGGCCTTCCTCTATGTACACAAGCAGCATCTCCATGTATAGCTCCAAGGCACTCTGGAGATTGGAGAACAAAACCACATCAGCCATCATTCAGTTCAAACAGTACAAAGACTACGATGTACTTAGTCTAATATAGAACTAAAGGTTTAGCCTGTCAAATAAACATGCCCTCAACAAAGCTGAAGCCCCCTGCTGCTCTGTCGATGTCCAACTTGTTGACATATTTCTCATAGCTCTTCTGCAGAGATTTAAAATAATTCTGGCTAAATTCAAATAAACCAAAGTAGTGAAACCAAAGATGCCTTCATATTGATATTACCCTAAATTTTTCACTTTAGAGAGTGCATTATGAAAATGAAGTGATAAAGTGAAATGAGACTGTGTGGTACTGTGTGTGTGTGTGTGTGGTCAGCCTATAAATGCTTGTTTTAGTGAGGATGACAAATGTCTGTCAGCTGACTAGACCTCTAATCGACTCTCCTCACTACATTCAGTATGAGACAGCATTTAGAGCCAATGGACAAGAAAGGATCTTTGACATTATCAAGAATAAGGAAGTAATGTAGTCTAGTCCAGCAGTTTTCAAATTGTGGGTGGGTCACAGAGTGGATCGCGAAAAATGCAAGCAGAATAAATGAATATCAATGAAAGGCTTGCACGCTTTGCTATCATGTTGTTCCACTCATTGGTCGTGAGTGGTTGTGGCTAAATAGCCTACTTGTTCCTGATTGGATGAAATCCTATTTAGTCGCATGCAAACCATAGATTCTGGAGAGCTCTGCTCAAAGATATTTGGTGCACACACAGGTATAGCATTATCTATCCATAAAATCCAAATGTATAGGCTTTTGATTATTAAATTACTGGTATTTGGTGGGTCTCAAAATAGATTAGTCCTCTCTAGGTGGGTATTGGCAACCCCTTGTCTAGTTTATATAATTAAAGAAGTCTTAAAGGTCATTTTAAAAACATTGAAATGGGCATAATAAATGATTGGTTGTTTCATAAGTGCAGTAAAAATGTGTGCACAATTTGCTAATAGTCCTATCTTCGTGTCATTCATTTACAACATCCTGGCAGGTAGTTTTTGATAACAAGATAGGTCTGCTCTTCCTGACACGTCTCAACCACACAATAGTATATATAAATGAAAGGAAAAAATATAACTACAAGGGTTTTTCGTGGTATAGAGTAACTGAAAAGAAGGCACTCGTGGGATTTTTGTAAAATTCAAGCCTTGGACTTTGTCATGTTTATGAACACTTGGCAGTGGCCAGAATCTATTATATTGGTGTTTACCATGGTGCTATCCCCTACAAAAAGGCTTTTTACAAATTCCCCACAATTGCCTTGTTTTTTGGTCTTTTCACAAAAAAACCCTTGTAGCTATTTTTGTGCCTTTGCTTTTATATACTGTTCTCTCTCTCTACATAGCACATGTGGCTTATGTTTACTTTTAGAGTACCTGAGGCACTCCTGCTAATGTTTTATGTTCCACACATAATAGTAGTTTGGATAACATTGGCCTTTTAAACTTGAATGAATTTCATAGTTGCAAAAAGAGCGAGCTAAAATAAAGAACAGCATTAAAAACATTTTTTGATTTTTTTTTAAACACACACCCATTCCTCCTTTGTAGTCTCCATTAGTTACATTGACAAACCTGTTGTAGCCATGTGTGTGTAGTCATTGACAGGCAATGTAGATTTGCCAGACCAATCAGGAAAGAGGCCCCCTTTCGTCAGAATTGTTCTGTCTGGGTCAAATATCTAAACCCTTTAATAGGGCCAACTAGCAGGGTTATCAACCAGAGGAGGTATAAGATCAATGCACTTACTGATAGCTGACTTTCTATAATATTTATAGAAATTATACTAAATGTTTAGCTGTAAAATAATAATTAAAGCATCTTGAAAGTTATAACCAATTAGCCAACGTTTTAACATTTGCTACTCAACAGAAAATGTTCAACAGAAAATTTACAGATATAATTTGCAGTTTACTTATCTGAAGCAACTGAAACTTCAGATATAGGTGTGCTCAACATGCATACAGCAATAGATCTCAGAACGAAGTTATATTGAGGGAAAAACATGTATGCATTGTATGAAAGCCAGGGTGGCTGCTGAAACTACTTGAATAACTCTCTCATACAGGTTTGGTAAGGTTAAGTGAGGAGAGTTTACTCTCTGTCTCATGAATCCTATCAACCAAATGTGGCCATTATGTTGCAATGCCCACGATACAAAAAAGTGGAAATACCTTGCAAGCCTCAAAGCCATACACTTTTTGTATGTCATAAACAAGGCTGAACAATGTTATGTTGTTATCTAGACATAGGGCAAAATGCGAATTGGATAAAGACTGTTGGAACATTCATCAGCCCTTGGCAGAGATGTTACACTGAAATGCAACACATTTATTATCTAGTTTTCCTCGAAAGATACACTCTATCAGACATACAAGATAACATCATCCGGGCATCTGTTCCAGGGAATTGTGAAATACTCGTAGGCCTGTTCTGTTCTGCCTATTGTTGGACAGTAGACGCCCATTCCTTTAGTTTCCCCCATAGGAGCAGTTCTGTAAGGAGACCCTTTGTTGTCTCCAGAGGGAGGTCATGTTCTCATGGAAATGTACCGGTGTGAGGAGGAGGTTAGCCTCTGCTAGATTTCAGTAAACACAATAGTCACATACATTCTATTTGCATGATTGGTGGTCTGAAAATCCTATGCAACCATCCTGCAATTAGGACACTGTATGCTTGTCCAGGACATTCACAGATAAAAGCCAATATTGCTCATTTATTATTAATAGTACTTTGTTTAGTAGCCTACTCACTTATTTTTTTTGGAATGTAATTTAATATTGAATCTGTATTGTCTATGCTTCTGCGTGCAGACATGTTTGATATCGCTTTACATTGTGCACCACACCAACGCTGTTTCCTAGTGAGGAAGGGGGGTGGGGTAATATTATTGTAAAAAAAGTCAGTATTTAGTTAACTCTTAAAATATACTGTATTGACAAATGGATCTCTGCACTAAAACTCTAATTGACGTCATTAAAGGTCAGTCATTAATAGAGATTTCCCCCGAGATTCAAGCACAATGCTTGGCTTAACTTCCTGTGGGGTATAGCTATACAGGAAGTCTAACATTAAACACCACTACAGTAAACAAAAGAAAAGGCTTTGAAACCATAGCCTACCATTTCTTTTGATGCAAGAAATCAGATCGCGATAATAGTCGCAATAAACATGTAAAAAGAAGAGGCTACTGTAACGTACTGGTACTCCCCAATTCTATTTAAAAGTTTACTGCTTGTCCATATTGATGCTTTATGCCATTACAAATATGTGATCGATAAAAAGACGTGCCACATTAGCCTTTTGTCTTGTTGCAAAACCAGTCTGTATTGTTATACTTTTTATTTTTTTACTGTTTGTTCAAGGTTTAGCATCGGTAATGGAAAAACAATTAACAAACAAAGCTAATTGTGGTCAGCAGCATGTTTGCAAGAATGTAACCACTGTCATGGCTCGATCTCCTTGTAAACAGGCTCACCTTGTTTGAAATATACCCCTCTAAAACTAAAATACTGCAGGGTACATAGACACCGCATTACTTAATGAGCCACCATACTTACCGAGTAATCCATGTTGTCAAACACAATCTGTCAATGAATTTGCCTTTTTCCACGAGTTGTGAAAGTCAACCAGATCACCTTGATGTGCCTGTTCAGGGCTCATCAAGGCTAGTATGTATACTAGTATGTATACTAGGCTACTATGCAACACAGGAGTAGGCTAAAACAGTTCAGGAAGTAACAGCTAGTTACCTCTGGTCATGTGCGCTCTACGCATGTGTAGATTTAGGAATTGATTTGGGAGTTATTAACCGATGGTCCAACACAGGTCAACCTGATTGTGTGCTTAGTTACCTTACATAAAAGGTATCCAAACGGCATAACACAAATAAACAAATAATTTACTAATGCACTTACTGGTCGCGTGGTCGCGTTACATTGATGTAAAAAATAGATTTTTAGGAGAATAAACAGCGACATCGCGTGGTCGAGCACCGTTCTGAATATGCGTAAATACCAAGTCGCAGATGCGTCCACTAATTCTAAATTAAATGTATTATTTGAACTAAGTTTAGTATGACAATCAGCCTATTTTTCTCTAATAATCATTGAGCTAAATGTAAAAAAGTTTAAGAAAAAGAAAAAAACACAACAGGAAAATCACAAACAATGAAGCATAACATTTCAAACTGAAGCTTAAAGTAAATATCTCTATTGATGGACGTGACTAGTGACTATACGGATAAGCCACTATATAATAGGTAAAAGGTGGATTTTTGCACCTATCCCTATGCAACAGAAACAGCATCACTGTTCCCCGGGCCCCACATAGGCAAGTAACCAAGGGAGCTAACAACTGTTGCAGAGCGCTACACCTTTAATGAAATATATCTTACCGAGTTTTTGTTTTTAAAGAGGGAGAATTGCATTTAGACATTGTAGATTATAGGCTTAACATTTTAGAATCAACTGTATTCACACAATTATTTGGTTTGCAACAACTATAGGCTAGTGTAGCCATTTTATTTCGTTAATAACTTCAAATAGTAATAGGATATAGTTTAGATCAAAAACGTCCAGGTATCATAGATCTTTGTTAGGTTTAGATTTTTTTTTTTCAAATCAGTATTGTATATATATGAAATTATAAGATTTAAGAAAAATATATAATAGCCAATTAATGTAACTCTAATGCACACAAATATCCAATGTTATTTATACAAAACCAAAATTGCCTAATGTATTTTATTTTTTATTTAACAGAAACTCATTGAATTACCCTAGTGAGTTTGACAAACACTGTACATCAAAAGAAAAATATTGTAGTGGAAGCTAGCATGTTTTATATTTTAATGTCTTTGCAAGTTTTTATAATTTTTATTAGTTGTTCAGTTATAAACATAATACTATTGACTAAGATTTAATGCAATACAATCTACAGTCTTTAAAAGTAAACAAACTGTCCCAAGGGCAACTCCTCGACGATAATTGGTGTACACTGTCATCAAAAGCTTAGATTAGAGTCACAATGCATAGCCTGTGAAAAGAATCTGTAAGGCACATTAAACCCGAATTACGTCTTGTGTAAGTGTGCACATGGGTCATTCTGGTCACGATGCGCACACCTCTCCAAAAGCGCATGCGTCTCCAAAGGCGCACTCTATACTCTCTAAAGGCAGATGCATTGTTGAATGTTTCACAAGAGGTGTACATATGGCATCCGGATTGCAATTAAATGTTTTTAAGATGTTTTTTCTCTCTTAAAGAAGTTTCCCTTTTTTCTTTCCCTCAGCCCTTTACTAGACTGAATAAAAGGGGGGCACATTCAATAGCTTCGCTGCTAGTTTGGGATGACAACAATCTGGTCAGCGAGTTGTTGGACTTTGATTGTCCCTTCAAAACGTCCTTCAAACAAAAGCTGAAGACGAAAATAAAGCCCCACCTGGTACTTATGTTTGCTAAAATAATAATAAATAGATTTCGTTTCATAAATAAGCACAAGGGACTGTAAAGTGAAGTAGAGGAAGTATTAATCAGGATACATGGGGCAGGTATCACCTGCTCTCGAGCTTGCTCAGTTTATTGTTAAATATTGTTAAATCACTTTCATAGCAAATCTGCTTCGATATCTGCTATTTCCACAGCAACTGGGCGCCCATGTTTGCCTATACTTTGCATAACAAGCAAGACACTACACATTACTGATAAAAATCAAAGAGAAAGACTGACAGCTTCAAACCCACACCTGTCCACGATACCCGAATATGGATTTGGCATCAATGATTATTTGTAAAGTGGTTATATTTAGTTTACTTTAGATTTTTCTTGCCTTTTATAACATCAAGACACCATGTCCTATCTCACTGGCGTATTTGTCCATTTTATTGAAAGCATATGGTTATCAGATGGCTCCCAAAATACATATTTAGACAGAAAGTTATGGAGTGCATTGCTGTGATCCTTTGTTGGCAATTGTAAATCTTGTTTGATGTAGACCACACTCCCCTTACCCATTCATAAATGTGTGACAAGGCTGCATATTGTTGATCACATTTACTTATAAGTATTTCGAAAGTAAGATTATATTAAAATAAAATACGCGCAATTTAATTGGATATCTTTTTGGAGACGTCGAAGCGCACAACAACACGGTTTAATACAATCTTAAAATAAACTGTTAATGATTTTACACACAAAACAACCCTTTGAACTTTCACTTAAGACTAGATGTTTCACATTATTCAATATTGTTAGTCAAGTGGAACCGTGCGTAATTGTCCGTAACCAACAAATAGCGAACCGAATCTCCTGCAAATGCGTAAGTGTTCTGTCAATTGTGTTTATTCCTGTGACATCAAAACATAATTTTATATAGGAAGTTATGCTAGAAATTATTAGATGAAGCAGATTTATGCTAAATCTTAGATGCTACGGTTGTACCAGGTCATCTGATAGACGCACAATACCCAATCACAAGCTATCTTCCATTTTAAACGTTTTGACTTTTGTGAGAGTATAATTAGATCACGACACTTTCGCAATATTAATCATAGTTAGAAGCTATAATTCGAGGTCAGTTACAAAGTCGTATTAACCACCAACCAGTGTACCAACAGGAAAATAATAGTTCTAAGCAAATGATAGTCACTATCATTAGCCTAAAATTTATTTGGGTGCATTGTTTTATAGATTCATGGATGAACGCGTGGTCAAATATGTAGGCTTATAATACGATATGGACCTATATGCCCAATAAACATGGAAAAGAAGCATACTGTACTGTCGCTATTAATCTACTGTATATCTATTTCATGTTGGTCTGCGTAATATGTGATAATGTGAACAGATGAATAGGCCGCGCAGATGTAAATGATGCTACAGTATTGGGATGTCGCTTACCAACAACCACTTAAAGGATTAAGCATGTTTAAAGAACGTGCCAAAATGTGTGAACTAAATGTGAAGCGTTAATACAAACCAATCACAACAAATATTTAAAATATATTAGTTTGGATGGCTAGATCTAACTTTATATATATATATATATATGTGT
>JAODLL010000007.1:5100526-5121324 GCA_026546735.1 Forbesichthys agassizii
GTTGGGGGGGTGGACAGAAAGATGAAAGACAGAGATGAGGGACAGGAAACAGGAGTAAAGTAAAGGAAGGACACGGGTCACAGGTCCGCCCGGGTCATAAACTCAACATGGAGCTGTGGAGTGAGTGGGAGGAGTCTCGTGACCATGTGACCCCCGAGAATGGGTCGGGGGTTGGGGGAAGTGGGGGTCCTCTTACCTGTGGGGATGCGTTGGTGCTGCGTTGAGGTGATTGGCTGAGAGGCGGGTCGGGGTAGTCCACACCGTTCTTGACGCGGGGCCGTCTGTGCACCTCTATGTAGGTGACGGGGAAGATGCCTTGCCGGTTTGTGCCGGAGATCTTGCCCTCGTACCAGTTCTCGTCCACCCGGCGAATCAGCGTGATGCGTTCTCCCTGCGCATGAACAACAGGAGTGTGAGCTCCCAGACCCCCAGGTAACATCTCACTGTAATTACCTGTTCCTGTCCTGCACCTTTCTGAAAGACATCTCCACCACGGTGTCCCCACTGAAGTTGAAGCGGGCGATGGCCTCCCCGTACTCCAGCACCTGCACTGGGGCACTTTTCTTAGGCTGGGCCTTCTCTGTCGGGGGCAGGAGCTGAGGAAAGAGATTAAGGCTAGGTGTGAGGTCTTTAAGAGGTTTTAAACACAGCACAGAGCACATGAGTGAATTAAGAACAAGAAATGTTAAGTGCTAACAAGATGACTTACTATTACCTGTACAAAGCTTTGATGTCAGTGTGTTGCATAATAAGAAACAAATGAGATATACTGTGAACTTTCTCTGTAGAAGATATAGTCACTGCATGTTACAGTACGTACCTCGACGTAACTTCGTGGGAAAATTCCCACTCTTCCGTGATGTTCCCCTTCATACCAGTTCTGATCTACCTGTCGAATGATGTACACAACATCTCCCTTTTGAAATGGTAACTCCCTAAAAAAGTAGAAAAAATGTGTATAGGAATGATGTGGCTTTGGTCAAATAAACTCCAACTGTAAGTGAAATGGCTCCTTTATAGCAATATTGAACTTTTGTTAAGCCCTGACTCTATCTGCCATTGCTGATTATACAGTTTATGCATTTAACATTTGCAAAGAAATAATTGCTCCATTGCAGTATGTGATTAATCAGAAACTATTTTATTACACCCTCTATTGACTTCCATTGTTTCTCCAACATACATTCAAACTGTCTACAAAGCTGAATAATGTCAGCATGTGGAAATAAAAGTTCAATATAGTCTAAAATATATCTTAAAACGGCATACATCATTATATAGTTGCAATTAACTGCTCCTATTTAGGCTGTACAGTAGTTTAAATGTCTGAAACGATGTTTGAAACTACCTCTCTTAAAAAGTCTACACATTTGCCAAACTCTAGCCATATTTTATTAATTTAAACGTAAAAGCTAATATAATGTATTACATACACATGCACATCTAGTGTATTAATAAAAGCACAACTGCCAACAGCGACAGGCCACTTAATCATTTACAGAAACTATTTGACCTGGTCATATGTGAACCTGTGTGCATGCTGTCTCTGTCAATCACATGAAAGCTACAGCTAATGGGCGTACACATAACCGTGAAAGCTTATATTTGTCACTCTGTCGCTTTGAATATTTAATGCATGTTGTGGCAAACACTCACTGGCATGCCCCACCTACTTTAGAGTTTCTGCTCTGAAGTCGAAACGTGCCAAGGCTGGGGTTCTCTGCACACACAATGTAGAGATTGTTGTACTGTCAGAGAACATCAACTGAAAACCATTCATGGTTTACAACATGTATTTTCCGTGGGACAAACAAAGTTACATCAAGTCACGTTTCTCTGGATCGGAAGCTAGTCTTTGAAAGTAAAGTACAAGACTCACATTTCAATACCTGTCTTCACATTTAACTGTAAACAACTTATAGAAAGTGCTGTCTGAATGACGTCCTCATAATTCATTCAGGAAGGTGTGTCTTTAACTCTGTGCTCTACCTAGAATACCGTAGCAAGGACAGGAATGTGACTGTGTGGGTGTGAATGCGGCCACTCCTATCCACTATGGGCTGATCATTACATGATAAGGAGCGCAGGAGCAACTAACGTATCAAAACACAAAGAAACTCTGCCCCCCCCCTCCCCCCCTTCCCTCACACACACAGACACACTGCACATTGCTGTCCAACGCTGCTCTGACAAAGCCTCGAGAGCCATCTGCACTGCTGAAACCCCACTGATTACACCATTGCAACCCTTCCCCCCAACAAGCCTCCTGACCAGGCATCTGTCATGTATTTTCCGGGTGCCCTGGTGCGGTACCTCCACTCCCGACTGCCTCTTTTCTGTGTTGTCTGTGATGTTGAGCAAGTCTCCGAAGCGCTCGTTGGTGATGAACTGGTGGCGCGTCGGGACGATGCCCGTGTGACGTCGCGAGGCCGTGTCCGCCTCCTCCTGCTCCCGCTTCAGCCGTCGCTGCTCCTCCAAGATTTTCTAGACAGACGCAAACTTATCGTTCCCATCTTCTGGACTTATCGTGCTCAAGCTTGTTTTTAGGTCAGTAGTGAACAATTGTGTTATAGGCTAATGCGTTAGAAACATCCAACTTGTTGTATGTGCCTTTGTTAAGGGTTAATATTTGTTTATTTATTGTTCATTTCAAGCAGTGTGGAATATACATTATTGCCTCCCTTTTCACATTGTTTAAATTATGTTCAATCTTTTAGAAAGCATTTAAAGACGCAGTTATTCAAACAGGCTTTTAGTTAGACGAGGGTTGTCTGACACATGTATCTGTTTTTCCTTTGCATTCTTTTGTCAATAATGTATTTAATTTGAGTGTAAAGCACATTTTGATTTATATCTGTAAAAGGTGCTGTATACATAAACTTTCTATGTGAGGAACTATTGGGAAAGGTGCGCGCCTATAGTTCTGTAGGGGGAGGTGTAGTGGAATGTGAGCTGCTGGTGTGGGAGGTGCATGGACTAAAATCTGTGGATCAGATTCAGGGTCAGCTACCTCTTTATCGCCATGGCGCCTCCTCAACACGTCATCTTGGCTTTCCCCATGAGCCGGGGAAGAGTCTGAATCTGAAGGGAATATAAACAGAATAATGTTGTGAAACACTCTCACGGCACAGCGCTTAAAACTAGCTTTGTGTCCTATAGGACAGGTCAAGTATCAAACAGGAAAACTGTGGTAAAGTATACAATACTAAACATAGGAACTTGACCCACTCATGCTTTAGATAAACACTATATTTTCTGCAACAATAAAACAGACAGCACACACATAAAAAAAAGCAAAATGTACTCCCATGCACTTGGAAAATAAACACAAAATTATGCAATGTGTGTTTATGAAAAAAGAATGAATAGATATTCAAACTAAAACCAAGGAATTGACATCATGGTGGACTAAATATGGAGTACAGTAGCTGCAGTATCTATCTATCCCTCCACTCCCCCCCTCCCTCAGCATACAGTAGTAGTTTCCATGTAAGGGTCATAGGAAACCTGTCATTGTGCATTGTATGCAGCATTTACAGGAAGCAAAGACAAGCTGTTGAGGAAGTCCAATCGGGAAATGTGTTGTCTGGCTACGATAAACCTCATTGCTAGAGAATGGAAGATGGCAAATGTGAACAATCTTCAGGACACAAGAAAACAACAACATGAAACATAGTGACACATCACTTTGAGAGAGTATATGCAAAGCTAATGTATAACTGCCGGGCATAACCACTACACAGTTGCTCTTTGCTTGAATAAGTGACATTTTCTTTTGCTTTTGCACGTTAGTTTGTACAAGATCATATTATTATTTACTAGTTGAGTGAGCTGAATGTATATTTTCTCTTTAATTTCCAATGTATTTTCACGAGACACTATTCATTGACCAGCAGTCTGTTGAGCAATGTTAATGCACACACTAGCATTCCTGCATATACCTCACATCGGATGTTAGCATAACATCTGTATGTAACTGTATATACATTACCAAAAGCTGACTGAGTCTCCTATTACTGACGTGTTTGATGGGTTTGTGAGGGGGGAAGGGAGGGCGTTTGTCGGACAAGCCCAGGACCAAGACAAGACCAAACTCATTCACCATGAAATGGCACGGCAGCAAACAGCACACTCCAGAGATGGGTGGAGAGCTCCACCATCACGCTGCACCACCATACCACAACAGAACAGACATGGAAGGCGGACGGGAGCTCTTTAACCGAGCGGGGGACACAAGGTGGAGAGGGTGGGGGGGTGGGGCGGAGGGAGGAGGAAAATGGGTGGTGACCAGAGGAGAGCAAAGTGACAGAGGTGAAGGTATGGAGATAGCCACCTCTGTGGGGAGCTGGGGCAGGCCGCAGGTGGTTGCCATTGGTGTCCACATCCTGCCCGTTAACCAGGAGGTCCCGCCCACTTCCCTCCAGCTTGTCGAGGACCTCCAGGGAGGAGAGACGCTGGGGAATTAGAGGCCGGGGGACCTCGGGGAGCTCCACTGAGCTCATCACCTTGGTGGCTCCCAGAGTCCTCCTGACCTGCTGGGATTGCGGGGACCTCCGCAGCCGGAACGGAGCCGGACCCATGAGGAAGCGGTTGCCGGGAAGCGGGGTCTTCTTCTTCTCCAGAGGAGGGGGGTCTTTCTCCTGCTGGGCCTGCTGTCGCTCGTGCCTGAGGATGGTGGTGAAGCGGGTGTAGGAGGCCGGGCAGGAGCCCTTACAGGCGGCGGCTTTAAGGTGAGGCTGGGGCTCCAGGACGTGCTGGTGTGGGAGGGACGGCTCCGGTTGGTCCACGGCCGGCTCCTCTGCGAGAACGATGCCCCGGAAGAAGTTCTCCACCTCGGCCCCCGTCTCGGAGGGGGAGTCGCTCCGTGCCATGTGGCCGTTCTCCAAGGCAAGCCCTGGCGGGGAGCGTCCGTCCGTCAGCAGGGTCTCGGCTGACACGGCGGAGGTCATGCGGGGGTGGGCGTGGCTGTGGCCGTGGTCTTGATCGTGGGCGTGCAGTGCAGGCAGGGAGGAGGAGCGCCACGGCACCCGGCTGCCGCGCTGGATGATGCTCTCGAAGTCGCTGACGCGCGACAGCACCGCGTCCCGCTGCACCCCCCGCGCTCCCGCCACCGCACCTCCTTCCTCGCCCTCCGCCCTCCCGCACGCCTCCTCGTCTGGCCCGGCCCGCTCGAAGAGTGAGGCCAGGCTGCGCACACTGCCGTGTGGGCTGGAGCCTGCCGAGCTAGGCCGTCGGATGTGGTGCATGGTCCGGTACAGGCTGGAGAACTCGGACGCGCTCCTCCTAACAGCCGGGCAGACATTCCCGAGGCCTCCAGAACATTCCGGACCACAGCTGGACGCAGAGCCGGAATGCTGGCCGCTCTCCCTTTCCTCTGTCCCAGTACAGACCGTGTCACATGTCCCTATGTATAGATCCTCACAGCTGTGCGCCTTAGGGTGCCTGACAGGGCCAGTCCTGCTCTCCTGACTGTCTCCACTAGGTGGCAGCAGTTGGGGCTTGAACTTAGAGGGGAGGATTTGGGGTATGCAGGCTTTGGCAGCAGATAAGGACTTCTTATTCTTACACTGGTTACCTATTGCATTACTGGCAAGAACCGTTCGACTATTTACAGAGGAGCAGGGTGAAATTATATAACCATTCCCACCTTTATAATCCACTGGCAAGCATGCAGGACAACAGAATAAACAACATATTAGGTTACAATGGTCACAGGTTCACACACATACACCGTTAAACAGGCACATTTCTAAAGTTAACTTCTATCAAAGGTTGATGAGAAGCAGACTTGATGCAGGGTGCATCAAGGAATAGATGGCTCTGTTATATAATAGCATGGTTCTACAGTGTATATGAAGTATAATGCCTTAGAAAATGGAGCAGTGAAAATGCTTGTACACATTCCTTGTACACAAGCGTTGAGGCAACTTTCCTACAGCTAGCTATATAGTTGATAAGTCCTGATCACTGAAAGCAGCAACAGAAAAAGTGAAACGTAAAGAATTAAGGATTAAGAAAGCAATATGCCATGGAATGTTATGTGATGCCGGAGGTCAGGAATACAAAGAACCCGCCTGATCATTCAGATTTGGGTAATAACCTCAAAATATTACAATAACAACAAAGGCAGCCAATGCTGTATACATTCCTGACACTTAAGTCATTTATCTTTGCTCAACCAATTGAACTGCTATAAACAACCTTGGCAGGCTTTGCTAATTTGCTTGCGGTTCATCTTTAGATCGAGAGCTTTAAGGAGGATCTGAGTACAGTATTTAAAGAGAAAGTGCTTGTATCACATCTCCCAGTTACAGTACACATGCATAGACACCGACAGAAGTGGGAAATTACACACCGCTTCCACTGTGACTATGAGTAATCTGCTGATGAACACAGACTGAAGAACTCTCTAATGTATTAGGGAGAAAAGAAAACAGAATGGTAAATGTCAAGAGGCAGTCAAGGACACCTATCTTGGAAAACACAATGTCCTATTATTATTTTAGGAGAAGTTAGAGACACATGTTGCTGCCTTTGGTTCTTCTGGTTCCCAGGAACTATGTTATTTCTCTGTGCTTGTTACACTCTGTTAGACAGTGACTCAGTCTTACGATCAGCGTGGTGCCTTTAGCTGGAGGCTGCCAGATAATAAAGCACCATGCTAGTCAGTTGACATTACTCAACACTCAAGCTCCTCTTTCCACTGCAGTTTGTACAGTACAATGTCACTTGGCCACACAGTTATTCACTGAAAGGTTAATGTAAAATGCACAACATGCAACAGTATCTATACTGTAGCAATGTATCCAAATTGTAAGAGAAAGTTGTATTACTTTTATTGTTACCACTTTGATAAATTACAGGCTTCTATTTAAATGTGAATTTTTCAGGAATGACCAAGTATCACATATATGAAGCATTAGGCGATTACTAAAATGTAGAAGTTACCCAGGGACAGTGACAGTTGAGCTACTTCTTAAAGACACGCAGGTGATCTGATTCATGTGTCATTCGCCCTGTACTGTATTATTTGTTTAGTGAGTAACTGTTAGATACAAATGATCTAATGCTGTAGTTTAAACTGTTTCTGCTCTTAAGCTGAAGATAGGAGCTACTCAGTACCATTTAGCACACATTCCTAAGGTCAAAGGTCTTGCCTGTCTCCCCAAATAGAATGCCATTATTGCAATATGCCTCCTATCCCCCCCCCCCCACTCATTTCTTTCCTTTCCTACTCGTCTTCCCCTGGTCATGCACGTAAGCATTCCTGTCTCTGACCTCACTGACAGCTGACTTCCTCATGGATGTCTTCCCCTCTGCGGCCCCTGCTGTGGACCTCACCCATGTCTGGCTGTGCTGTGAGCGGGCCCGCTCCTCTCACCCTCCCTTACCCTCCTCATCTGCCGCTGCTGCTCCCTGGCCCTGGGACACTGGAGCATTGGCCTGAGCCTGTAGCCTTTCAGCTGGACTGGGAAGCGGGGCAGGGAGAGAGTCTGGTGGAGGAATGGAAGGATTGCTTCCATTGCGTTAGCACTGCTCTCTCCAAAACAGATGGCACATTTGATGAAAATATATCCATGGCACTGACTGGGAGAATGAATGCTGAGAGGTGATTGGCCGCCGCTGTGACAACCGGGAGCGAAGACGATGTGTGGATTCCAACAGAAAGTTAAATGGAAACACATGTCTCCCTAATACGTTTAACACCCCGACATCCCTGTCTGCAACTCATTCTGCCTGAGTCGTAAAAGGCCTCTTTATGGCCCAGTGCAGGGTCCCTGCTCGCTCACACACACACACACACACACACACACACACACACAGGAAACTACCTTTAGAGGATGACGAGCTGCCGTGTCGCTTGTTGAGGGCTCGGAGACCTTGCAGGGGAATGTCGCCGCCCTCCAGGACACTCTTGTAAACATGGCGGTCGCATTCTGGAGCCACAGGCTCGCCTGTGGACGATCCCCGGTCTTTCTCCACCTCGCTGTGTCCAGACTTACAGGAGGAGCTGAAAAGAATCGAGAGAAAAAACACACACCTAACTTAATTGTGCGATTATAGAGTTGTTTATGTAAAATAATTACAAACAAACAATTAGCAAACAATAGACCCGTTGTTCTCCAGCTATTTTGGCCCTTTCAAATATTTTCCAAGCCAAGCACCCTTTACCAGACTAGTAAAAAGGCTTATTATATGCTGGAAAAATAGACTAAATGAAAAAAAAAAATGTTTTGACAATTTTCCATAACATATTCCCTGTTGTACCCCAAATTGAGATGGTTGGGAAAACCAGCTTTCCTGTACAAATGTGATTGGTCTATACATGGTGGTAAGATAAGGCATCCTCTATTTGGTATGTAGAGATTCCACAGAGGCCAATGAGACACATCTAAAAATATGTCCAGTTACCACATGGTGCAACAGCTCATGCCATGCACCTGTATAGCTCTCAGGTCTACAGTGCCTCACACGCCACTCAGTAGGCTGCACGCCGCATCTCTATTTGAGTCCAGTAAAGTGACAGCTCTGTCATACATCTATCTGATTGAAACATTATGGCACATGAATCACATCCGTTAGTTTCATCCCCAGATAAAAATGTGGGAGTACATGTCGACTGACAGTAATGGAAACACTGCCTCCTTGCTTGCTACCCAATAAGAGCCCCTTTCACAACACCAAGGAACAGAAAAATACTGGCTGGTAATGGTTTTCCTGCAGCAGAAGACCGTTAAGACATCGTTTTTAGATTACATTCCACAATTTAAATAAATACCGCACAGGAAATGTGGAAGGCGCTTAGCAATTTTTGAAATAGGGAAACTGGTGTGATTATCAGGAATATGTGGAGTGGGAAATGTGCAATCAATAAAGACATACCATAAGTATATTAGTTAACAAGCACTAATAGAGTTTGATGGGATCATCTCAGTGCTGCCATTTAATGTGCATACATTTCCTAATGTGCAAATTCAAAAATATAATAATATAATCTAATAATATAGAACAGTGGTATAGTTTGAGTCATTCGCTATCTATCTTTAACATTTAGAAACCAAGGATCGCCTGTATAAAAGCCTTTCTTCAAAAGAGGTCTCAGATTTCAAAGCGCCCCCCAATGGATAACACTCCGCCCTAAACATTTGTGCCTTGTCAGATTATCATTTCTCTTTCTTTGAAAATATGATTTTCAGATGCACTTTCATGGCATGCAGATATATTACGTACTCTTAAGTACTGCACTGAACTTCTAATACTCAACAAGTAAATGACTAGTACAGTTCTGATGCATAATTATTGCAGCAGATGGGAATTCATTGGCAAGAATAAGGTTTTCTCCCCCTTGAACTGGTGCACAAGTGACCATAACCTACCACAGAATTCCTCACATTTTATTACACAAACAAAAATAGAGTGTGCAAATATTTTCTGACTAAACAACCAGAGCGACAATGTCGTTCTGTCCTTGTTACCCAACATTGTTTTTCATTATGCAACACATCCATAAATATGTGTATAAATGCACGCACACACACACACACACACACACACACACACACACAGAAGGAGATAACGGTTTTTAAAATACACAGCTGTCTGGTGGGTATTGCCGGAGTTCCCTCTATTCCTGTGACATCCAGGTTTATCTCTCGCTGTTGTTGGCTTTAAGTAAATCACCAAATGTCCCCCTCACCTACCACCCCACCCCACACCCTTAAATGCAGATAGAGGACACATTGTTCTGGCAGGGCTTTTTTTATTTCCCTTAACTTTTCCCTAACTCCTCAGGCAACAGGAGTTCCCCTCGGAGGCGGATGGAGGAATTTCTCAGTGACACTCATCCACATAACATGCAGCCTTAACAACTAACCATCAGCACAACATTAGCACTAGCATGTATGTACACTGGACGTTAGCTACAGGATAAGTAGGTACTCACTACTGCTGTAGGTCGGAAGCTGTTTCCAGGAGGCTGAAAGAGGGGGCAGGCTGCAACAAACCAAACAAAGAAGTCATTGATAGATCCACAGGATGGTCTCCTCCAGCTATGAGAGGCACATTAGCTACGGTCAGACTCTCTCTCTCTCTCTCTCTCTCTCTCTCTCTCTCTCTGTTTGGGTGTGTGTGACTCTGCTCTCTACGATGGCGCGGGTCCTTTGCTTCTCTAGACCAGCCTTGGACGTGAGCGAGTAAGCGTGTGTTTTGGCCTGCATGCGAGTATGAGAAAACAAGCGCGAGTGAACGGGGTGGAGGGGGCGGGTGGGCGTGCATCCTTCAGGGGTCGCCCATGTGGGGAGTGGGCTGTCCCCGGCTCAGCCAATGGGCTGCTTTCTCTCAGTGAAGCCATCTCTTTTGTCTGCTACTGAGTCCCTCTCATTACCTCTGGACCAGACTGGGGACAATTAACCAGCTGGTGGTGCAAGCAGGCCAAATTACTTACACGGCACACACATTGATGCTCAAAAAGAAACATGTTGACTGGCAAAAAACTATTAAACAGAATTAATACATGAACCAACTTTAAAATCAACACAACAAATAGATGACATACAGACAAGGTGCCAAAACACAAAAGCAAGTATGAAAATGTTATTATAATGCGAACAATAAGGCGCAGTGAAGCTCAGCGCTGGGAGAGGAAGTTTAGCTGTTATTTTGGGACAGTTACTAGCCATAACCCCAAAAACACGGTGTAGTCATTTGTCAGGAGAGTGTGCTAATTTTAGCACCACTGTTTCTGTTGCTTCCCTCTAGGTGGACGTCACAGCCGGTAAATATAACAGACGTGACACGGAGGCTATGAATAAAAGCGCAAGTGTTGTTTGCAAATACGATTGCACAATCCCAGCCCAGACAGCCTGGCCATGCTGCTAATGCCACAGACCACCACAACCCCCCCTCCCCCCCGCCCATCTTCCCACACACACACTTCCCACGGTTTGGCTTTAACCACCGTACGGCTGAGCAGACTATGAGCAGTCTGATCTGACAGCGTGCCTTTCCTGCTAGTTGCCGGGGCAAGAGGATCATTAATAACCTACCTTGATAAGAACACACTCTTCCACAGGCAGGACTATATGGGATCTAAATAAAGACAAATGTTCCATGTGCCTTCAGCCTTTGAGAACATGCCAGTGGCTATAGTCTGCCACGTTTCACTGCTACAGTACATCTAGTCTCCTCTCTAGCTGTTCCCCCTGTCGAGGGGGGATAAGAAAGTGTCCCCTGACACCCATGGTTCAATGGTAGAAAGTAAACAGGAAATAAGCATGGAAGCCTAATCTTATCCGAGAGAAGGGAGCCATAATGTGGTTATTTACCAGATGTTCCATCACGTCTCGTCACTGAATGTGACACGTGCTGTGCATCAAACTGATACACGGTTTAGCTTTCTTCTTAATGAAATGGAGAGAAGAGATGTGGGGTTATGACAAAAAAATATCATGTCATGCATATACCGAAGGCTGTAAATGGATTGACTTTCTTTCATAATTCTGCACAGTTCAGTCTTTAAACAGGTGTCCCCAATAACTCAAATGTCTGTTTCCTGTGTGCTCCATTCACATTCAAAATAGCAATGGTGACACCGTCATGGTAACATGAAGCCCATTCTTTCCAACACCTCGTTTGTGTCGGCAATATAAAAACAAACAACTTCCCCCGACACTGAAGGTCCAAACACAATATGAAAGGTCAAGTATATAATAGAGGTTAAGTGTGAAAACACAATGAGCAGCGCTTATGGGTTGTCACTGTGTAGGAAGGCAGGGCTAGCAGTTGGTATCCATGTGACTCAGTGTTGGGGCGTTAGCCCCCTCGTCAGCATATGCGAGGCAGATGGAGTCACCCAGTTGGACGGAGGAGGCCAAAAAGCACTTCCTATCCAAAGCTATGTATGGAATTCCAGCTCCGGACGGCAATTTACAGTCTGTGTCTGGCCTGTGCTCTAAACTAAGCTTTGAATTATTGACAGTCCTTTCACCCCTGACCTGTAAATATGAATTGATGACCAGTCATCTTCCAGTAACTGTTTATACATATACTGCAGGTCAGCAGAAGAAATGTATTTATTCTATAATATACCGTAAATAAACTATCCATTTCTCGCATCTTCCCCCCGAAGTCCATTCCAAGGCGTAATCCATCTGGACTATAATAGTCACTATAATAATCACACCTACTGCTACACAGGCCAGACTAACTTAATGTTAAGTGGGGCTCCTTAAGCCTTCATAGCAGATAGCTAGGCGTTTATCAGAACAACGGCTCACCTGAATTGAGCCTGTAAGAGGCCACTCTTCAATGTACCCACAGGCACTCAAACGTTTGGCGGCTTCAGGCCAGTGAGCCAATGAGTCTGGCTGAGCCTTGAGGTCAAATGCTGCACATACCAGCCGCAGCTTTAGAAGTGGCTCTGACATTAAACAGGAGACAGTCGTCAGACCACAGATCCATGTGTCCCTGAGATAGAACGTCCAGCAACTAACCATAATAACCCATACTGACCATTCAAGTCAGTAATGGTCCTATGCTACACAGTAAGCGGGAGTCAAAAGCATTTTGAGTTAGAGATAGCTCCATGAGTTACCAATGAGGGATTCCTCTGTGTGTCTGATGCATGAGATCATGTCCTAGTCGGTGGTGTCGCCTCATGTGATCCAGGGGTGTGGCTTTCTAGGCCCTGACTGACAGAACAAAAGGAGACGCAACATCTGTTTGTGGGCAGCCGGCGGCATTGTTGTCTGGTGCCAGCGAAGACACCATCCGCAATGTGGATGGTGATGTGATTCACCATTGACAACACGCCAGCACTGGATCTCTCAGTAAAAATACCAGATAGACTGACCTACAGGAAGGCAGGCAGACAGACAGACAGATGGACAGAGAGTTGGCCTGTCAGGCAGTAATTATTAGCAAGCCTGGGGTTATTGTGTTGACTAATGTCTGTGTCAATAGCAGTAGCAAAGGGAAGCGTGATCCCTCGATGTCCCATCCAATACACCCTGACAGGATGGAGTACAGTGGGAAAACCACAGTACTCCATGTAGCCGCTAAGGTAACCCCATGGAAACGCAGCAATGCTGCCAGGAATCTACAGAGCCTTTCACAAAACACAGACAACATCGCCTATTGCCTGATAGATGCACCACAGCTGAGAAAGTAATTATCCCTTGCCGTTTAGCTAATAGGGTGTCCAACCTTGTCCTCTTGGGCGTAAAGTATATATTTAGTGTATCTAATTAACCCTCATTTAATCAAAACCACCTCAATTAATCTGGGGTGGAAGCACCAGAGACTGATGGGAAATACTCTGTTTTGTTCCATTATCCTATCGGTCCTCACAGGTAAAGACATCTTAATGAGAGCAATAGGCCGCCTCATGTCGCCATGAAGACAAACATGCGTCAAACAAGATGATCAAAAATGGCAGCAATGTCATCCTGATAATTAGGATAAATCATACAAAAGTTTATGTAAAATGTAAGCAAAGAGGTCATGCTTGTCTCATAAGGTAATGAATGAAGACACAGAGCCATACATCACTGTAACTGCATGTTCCATCTACTCTTTGAGCGGGATAGGGAAACGGGGGGTAGTTCTTAATAGGCATGACTTGTTTAGGCATTATTGCATTATGTCAACATGTATGTTATCACATGCAATACAACACATACTGTCAACCTAATGACAGCGACCACTTACCGCTTTCCCAAACTCCATCTCTGAATAGAATTTATACCAAGGCTCTTTCTCTAAATCTACATCTTCGGGGCTTACATCCTTAGTCTAAGGTGGCGTGGCGACAATGAAAGGAGGAGAAAGACAGAAAAACATTTAAGACAGCACAGAATATACACACTGAGGATAATGAGGCTCTGAGACATTTGTTGATAGACTCAGAGTTGTCAATGAGCACTTTATATGACCCTTAAAAACCCTTAAAGCAAACATATTTTCAATAAACACATTAGCCTATAAAATACACAGTAAACATGTTGCCAGATTATAAAACACATTCCTTAAATAATATTCACATACACTACTTATTCAATCAACACAGACAGACACTAAACTAAGAGAGAGAGAACATGTCTAGCGATACTGTAGTATTGATTTTTAAAGTATGGTGTAGGCCAGTTTGAAATGACCATTTGAGCCTATTCAGCTACCGCCTTTGGGCTAGTGCCAAATAGCTAACAACCTCTACCAGCTTACTGCCATTGAGCATAATCAGACAAACGATAATTACATAATTAACTAACTGCCCAGCCATAATACCAAAGATACAGTAGCATAATACATAATACTGAAAATACTGTAAAAGAGAAAAAGGAGACATCCATCTCCAAAATGGTATCCTTTAAGACATGTAGGCCGGCAGACATGTCATAGGACAGCAAAACCAAGAGAGTCCTCAAAGTCACAATTCAATTCAGTCTGTATCGGATATGAAAGAGTGTGTGTCAAGAAAATGGACAATATGGATATTAAGTGTGTGCGTGTGTGTGTGCACGTGTGCCTGTGTAAGCTGATTCAGCCTTGAGTTGAACACAGGCAGACAATGGCTACGCTTGTAAGTGATACCCCCCCTCCCCATCCCTAACTGGGATGGATCATCTGTCATGTAAACCGGACACCCAGGAGGAATGCTGTGCACATGGCGATCCACGCCGTTCATACAGTAGAGTAGAGTACAGCGAGCTGGCTGCTGCTTTGGCTGCTTCCTGAGCGTTTAGCGAAGCAGCCAGCCAAGATGTGTCTAGGAGGAGGATGATGGGGAGGGGGAGGGGTCTTAACGACAACATGCACGGCGCAAGCTAGCATACCGTTCTCTCCAGCTTCAGCACCGACGATTTCCCTGGCTCGTACTCAAAGATGCTGCGGGGCTCGGCGCGGTACTTCCTTGTGTCTACCTTTTTATCAGGGGGGTCCCAGTCGTTCCTGTGAAGAGAGCGCAGGGTGGGGGTTGGGTGTAAGATGGCCAATCCTTATCAAGCGGTCTCCATGGAAACCGGCCGGAGCTAGCTTTGTAGGACGATGCACCCGCCTTTACTGGAGGGCCTACGCAGCTCTCGGTTCCTCTTATGATGTAACGGTGTGTGATGTAACAAGACTCAGTTCACAGTAGTAATTGTAAACAAGTCTGTATCCGGTGGAAACAAAAGAAACACACAACACAGTGTTTCCGGAGGCAACGACAGACAGTCAATGCCATTATAACATTACAAAGGCGATGAGCAAACAAGGGCCTCTAACATTGCACAGCCAGCTGACTTTATTTGCTAGGTTAATAATAAAATATTATGTATTAGTGTATGCATTAGTATGGAACGATGAATTACTGTGTGAAATGTGTGAAAACCATTGCAAAACAAGACATTTTTGCACATCGTGCAATGTTTACAGCTGCTCACATGTAAAAAAAACCCTATGCACATTGTGAAAATACCCCAAAAGGGTATGTATAGTTTTGGAATACACCCTTTTATATAGGCCTACATGTACTTAATTATTACAGTATGCCGTGCAGTATAAGAAATGTGTGAGAAGTATACAAGAAGAGGAGTCGGTCTTGATGGGCTGCATGTGCTGTAGCTGGTAAGCAACAGTTTACCCTCTAACACCTATCCTGTCCACCCTCATCTTAATGCAAGTATGCGAGACAGGATATTGGTGTATAAGGCTATTGTCAGCACTGACATCTGTGTTGATAAGGCTGTGTATTCACAAGTCATGTGAAACAAAAAGGGGCGGACCCTGTCCACAAAGATAAAGTCAGTTTTATAACAGATTGAATCCATTGTCAAATAATGCTAACTGTTAAAGAGTAAAGACAGTGATCAGATCACTAGCATACTGTCTGGGACACTGACCTTTTGGCAGTGGGTTTGAGGGAGGAGGATCGTGTTGGCACTGGCATTGTCCGAGCTCTTGCATCAACCTCAGTTGCACTTTTCGAACGCGGTACACTCCGCACTGAAAATGGACCACATTAATGTTTTATGTATAAAGTAAATCCAGTGTTATTGTGACTAAAAGCCTATCTGGACACTCTCACTAAATCTCACTGAACATTAGCAAAGCATTTTGAGATAGCTACAAAGTTTCTGTAATTGAAAGCTTTATTATGAACCTACTGTAACTATATGGAGGAACTCACCATCTTCCAAATATCCAAAAGGTGTGGGACAATCATCTGGTGAATAAAGAAACTCACAACACTTAATGTAACTTAATGTTTATGGTAGTTGGGAAGTGTATACCTTGTAAATAGATTATTCTAAAAGCACTGTAATTTGTTTAACTTCACACCTGCCAGTCAGGCATTAGTCGTTAAGATCAATCAGTGTCTCTGAAGTAGCATCAAGCCAAGGTACTTTAGAGAAAGCATTACTGAACTAAAAACAGATGGCCTCCACATTGATTAGAATCAATCTTGTGAATAAGTAATGCATGTGGGGAAAGCTGGGAATAGGCTCCACTCCACATTTAGAATACATTTGTTTTGAAGTACATGCTCTTTTGCAGTAGGACACACAAAATAACAGGACATTTTGGTGCATGTGTATGCTGTCAGGTAAAGCTGAAAATGAGACTGCATAAATAGCATACACACAATATCTAAAATACAAGTGTTGAGCTGAGGCACTGAAGTCAATGAGAGCATAGCAGCACCTAGTGGCAAAATAGCCACACTACTGTACAAACGAGGACTGACCATGGGTGAATGGCTAGCCATGCTCTGTAAGATTAACCATCTTAGTAATGAGCACATTAAGCTTAAGTCTTCTAACTCAAAGCAGACTAGAACATACTTTCACACTTAAAAATGGAAATGGATGCTGGATAGGATGTGTAGAACAAAAGATGAAATAAAAAGAAAAGCAGCAATTATTTTAATGAAATTTGAAAGGTACTCTTGCAGGTAAATCATTGCAGTTACTGTACATTTAAATGTTCTCTAGTGTTAATTTGGAATTTGTTACCATTTTAGTTTTCCCTGTAGTGGAACTGCGTTGCAATTTTGTTTTTGTGGTCAGGCATGGTAAATTATTTGCAACTTAAAGTGGTAATCTGTCAAATCTAGTATCCTAAATGACAACACCTATGCTCTCTTTTGTATAGTAATACAAATCCAAAGAGTGTGATTGACTGGAATATGAATGTCCAATAAAGTGCTACTAACTAACGGGGAATCATGTCACCTTCTTCTTATGGTCAGAGTAACAAACAATTACACACTACCACTTTAAGTATTTGACAGAGCTTAGAGAGGCAACATATTAGTAAAGTTAATGGGAGCTAAGCTGTTACTATACTACTGGTACTGGATACCTTTTGATTTCATCTGCCTGTCATAGTTCTCTGGAAAAATGTAGGTGGGACGGTAAGGGTTTTCCTCAATACGTTCTGAGCATGGTGTTGGGGAGATAGAGCACACAATGACTTAACAGACAATGTTCTGACACAAACAGAGATAGGTCACCCAAATGCACACAGACACACAGTCGACCGACTGTACATGATGCTTACCCGGTATTCTGTGAATCTGCTTGAACATACTTTTATACCAGTCTTTGGACTTTTCCGTGTTCTGAAATAAAGAAATGATAGAAAAGAAATAAATGGTAATATATTTACTAGAAACGTCTCTTTCTACTGAGAAATTAGGTTTGTCAGAGATGGAGATACATGCTACTTTTTACTAGCTAACACAAAAAAAACAGTTTGACCCTAAGGTCATTAGAAGTCTGCAGTACTCTTCTTCTACATCAACTGTCTTTGCTCACCCTGATAGGCACGGTGGGATGGTTGAGAGGTGCTAGCACAGGTGACTTCAGCGACAGTCTCATGCATTTGCCATCCATGTCTGGGACTGCTCTATGGGAGGTGACAAGTGAGGGTCTTGCCAAATCAGGGACTTTGTCTCTTTCTGGAGTTGGGTCTGTGTGAGGATGAATGGTGAAGGTTGGAGGACAAGTTCTAGTATACCAACCCTTTGAGTTCAGTCAGCGGGTTAGTAATGCATTATGCTTGGTGTATTGTTACTGTAATGCAGAGCACAGATACATTTTTATAAATCCCACACCACCTTGCACCCAAATGAAAATAAAATATATAATTTGACACAGGAATTAAATGGAAACATAATACGCACTCAAAACAATGAAACATGCACATGCAGCTTGGTACAATATTGTTAATAACTAGAAAGACAGTAACAAAGTGAATAATAACATACAGTACACTATGAAAAGCAATGCTTTTCTGAGTGTTTTGCAAATGTTATTGTACAGAACTTTTTTGTGTACCTTTCAAATGAGACAGATGCTTGTTTTGTTCTGTTGTTAGAGAAGGACAAGGAACACGGACAGAGCAGTGAAATGAGAATTAGAAGAAAATGGAGGAGTGACAGATATCGTGGCTTGATTGATACTGTAAAGGCAATCCAACATGATCACAGAGATACAGTACAGTATCTTAAACATTTAACTATTATGTTAAATGAAATGAAATATGCTAGGAAAATTGGTAGGTGTGCTAGAGATCATGTGATTGGTTGTCCTAGTTCAAAATATGTAAACAAAAGTGAGATACGCATTTTGGCAAACCAAATAATGTAGCATGTCATATTGACATTCTGATCTTGTGATATCAGGAATCAAACAATTTACATAAAATAGTGTAGCTTTAAGGTGCCAGAGAGATATTGATCATACATATAATATCAACAACATCTCACAAATACTGTGTGCTTACCTCTGTTGTGTTGTAGAAGAACTACCGTGGGGTTGACGGTGGTGGTGGTGGCAGGATACACAGAGTTGGCGGAGGATGTAATATGGTTGTGAACATCAGAGGACACTGGAGCCTGGTTTTCTTTTGTGCTGTCGGGCTTATTGGCCTGAGCGTGACAACATGAAATCAATGTACTGCATCCTCCACCATTTGAGTTGTTGTCACATTATTGTTGTTTTATCTGTAGCATGTGTTATCATTTAGAATGTTCTAGTTAGATTTGATTTACTGTTATAATATTTTCATTAAAACAAAAAAGCATATTATGTTTGCATATATGTATATATATGTTTAGACCCTAAATGAATAAATGAGTTAATTCTCAAAACAAAGTGCTGTTAACCTACTTGGCGTTGAGGGTTGCCTACGATGCACACAGTTGGATTATTGCTGCCTCCCTCTCCCAATCCCGCTTTAGAGCTGCCTCCATTAATCTGGCTTGTCCATACGCCTAAAAACAATCCACTGGTCTCTCAGTTGCATATCCACACCAGGACGACAAACAGCACTCAAAACAATACCACCAAGTACAGCATTCCTTGTTAGGCCTATTTAGCAGATAACGCAAACCATAAACTAAAAGTAATTATTAAGTGACGGTTAAACAAATGTTCAGTTAATCCTTCAGGCGCGAACAGCTATCGTGGTGGTTTATCATAGACAGAGATGCTAATATCTCTAGGAACCAGAATAAAAAAAAAATCTCCCACAATCTGAGATCTTTGTTATCAGAACAAGGCGCCTATTCAGTGGACTGCAAAGGCTGTTTTGTTCCAATGGCCTTTATATTCAGGGCTCTACAACAATTAAAGCATCACCCAAAATGCCCTGGCCAGCCTCCAGTCCTGATCCAGTGTGCTCAGTGCAACAAACAGGCTCACAGTAAAGGCCCCCAGTTCTAAAGTACAGCGTGGGCAGGTCTTAACAAAAGGTCTTTGACGAACTGATGCAAATATAAGCAATCGCAGACAACCACAACATAAATACGTACAGGTTCACACTACATCGTAGTTATGACACTCAAACACATACGGTAGTAGAGCTACATGTTCCACGTGAGCTGGTAAGGCATCTAAAGCATATCAGATTGGCTGAAAGTGATTGTGAATGCTTTCTAAAAACAGTGTTCACAGCCCACACACACATTCTACAGCGCCTTGTCCGTTTTCGCATAGCCGTACGGAAGTACCAGCATCCCGCGCACATTTCTACTCAACAGACAATTATCAGCAGACAGCAGGCAGCTGCAGCGGCATGTTGGCCCACTTACTTGGTGTAGAGATGACAGCGGACTCTTCACTGATGCAGTCCTCATCATCTATGTGGACCAGGGTGGCCCTCAGGGTCACAACACCTTTCCCTTTGCACACTCTACTGGGGTCCAGCTCTAAAGGAGCGGTCACAGACAAAGATGGACATCACCTCCTTAGTGCCTCACGTATCACAGTCAAAAGCAGCCAATGCACCTTCCTGGGCTGTGTGAGGCCCAGTCCCTGTGCCTCAGGGCTTGTGGGACTACCTCATGCCCCACATCTCTCAAATAGAATTGAACTTAAAATCCAGGCCATCAGGTTTTTTTTTTATCTACAGCTCTCTTCCGCTAATGTAACTGTGATAATCACACACAGAAAACGATAGAGCAGATGTCACGTGTTACAGTATTCTTTACATGGCTTGTTCGCTGCTAGCAAATGAGCGTTAAACACATTGAAACTTTTCCCAGAGTGTGTGAGGTATCACACTGAAACTGTTGAAAGATATATGAAGTAGACGGAGGCGTCACCTGCACACGGAATCAATTCAGGGGAGCCTTTCATGTTTGTGAGAGGCGTTACTCTGACAGTGCAGGCCGAACGAGAACCTGATGACACACATACACACACACGCACGCACACACACATGTACGTACACGCACATACGCACGCACACACACGCACATATACAGAGTTAGACGTATGGATGGCATTCTGTCCGACATGCATTTTCAACAACTT
>JAODLL010000007.1:5121424-5167439 GCA_026546735.1 Forbesichthys agassizii
TGAGAGGCGTTACTCTGACAGTGCAGGCCGAACGAGAACCTGATGACACACATACACACACACGCACGCACACACACGCACATATACAGAGTTAGACGTATGGATGGCATTCTGTCCGACATGCATTTTCAACAACTTAATGTTCTAAAGAACCCTTATGAAAAAATAGCATGTAAAAGACACTTTACTAACACGCATAAACTGTCAATCAAATTCAGTAGTCTGACAGTTCATTAAATTCAGTAGTCTGATTAATACTATGGTATAAATCTAGTCTGAGTTTATCAACGTGAATTCAGATTACTTACTGCGTGTTTGACGCTGCCTTGCACTGCCCTCTTCTGGAGAGCCCTGGTACAGCATGACAGGACAGAATGAGTCAACTTTATCCACATGGAATCCAGTGGAATTTTCAATGCAATCAACAGTTAATTGTTAATCTGTAGACAGATAGTATATTGAGTAGGGTGTGAGGGATATAATAATGCAGTCATTTTAGGCCTACCACACTATGTTCATAGGTGATCTATTATACGTAACAACATAAACATCTTTTTTTTGCCCCATATGTTCATATTTGTTTCACATACATGGGATGCATTGCCATTGCAGGGCAGGTAGTGACGATGTGAAAACTAAACTATAATAAAGAGTTTACTGTAAAATAACGCACTGGTGCTAAAGATGATTATCTAATTCTAAACCTTTCAAGATGTAGGCAGATAACTACTATGAATCTGTACATCTCATTAAAGAAACACAACACAAACTGTGAATGGTCATAAAATAAGCTTCCCATTCACATTTCCAATCGCTACGGGGATCTTTGGAACATGTTGCTTGAGCACGTAAAACACTTGTTATATTGTTTTTGGCTTGGGGGGCCCAGAATGTTGACCAAATAAATAAATCTTCTAAAGTCATAAATTCAGAGGACTGTCCCTGTATGGACTAAAAATGCAGGGGATGGGGTCCCATAAAGAGAGGAATAAATAAAGAAAATATCCAATGGTGCAAGAGTGATGGGTGAGAGAGAGAGAGAGAGAGAGAGAGAGAGAGAGAGAGAGAGAGAGAGAGAGAGAGAGAGAGAGAGAGAGAGAGAGAGAACTGCATGAGTGGAGTGTCACATCAACACCAAGACCACCAGAAAAGTAGCTATGGAAGACTTCCCATCAGCCTGCTGGGTCTGCCATTGTGCCCGGCCAAGTACTGATTTAGGAGACATCCCCGTTTCAATGGCAAGAAAGGAGACGTTTGAGTCAAGACTGAGACCAGACAAAAGCCCTCAAACATTCACTCATGCATGTAGACACAAATTCTCTCTCTAACACATAAAAACATATACAAATATGTGTTTTAGTTTAATCAGTATCCACAATGAATGGACATAACCCACTTGTTAGTAATGATTTATGAGCACCATGGACACAATGCAGTTGCCTGTTGTGCCTCCTAAACGTTTTAGATACAGTTTACTGATACAAAGTCAAAGTGGCAAATAAGCTCTTCAATACAACAGAAAATCTGGAACCTTCCTGAAACATGCCTAAAAGCATGATGGGAAACTGGAGGAGCTCCAGCTAGGTCCTATGGGTACAAACTGACTTATAATGCCCTCCATTTCTGGAGTAGTTGCCAGCAGAAACATTAGCTTGATTCTTTCCCCTCTCCCTATTTCCCTAATAAAACAGACTAGCTCCCAGATCCCCTTTACAGTACATCCACGATGTCACCTCACGATACATTGCCAGGTAATTCTGTAGTCCTCTCCAGATCCCAGGTCATAGTAAATATACTGAGGGATGAGGAAACACTCTCCTGGCATCCATGACAGGCATAATATACATACAGCACCTGTATAGCCTACACTACATGTCAAACAGGCCAGAGCAGACATACTGTACCAACTACTGCCATAGAGATAGCTAAGTACAAAGAAAAACTCAAACGTTGCTCTCTCCAACCTCTTAGCTTAAGAGCTGAGTTTGAAAAAAGAATATGAGAACTTGAATGGAAAAGATGACTAAAACAGTTGCTGTCTTTCTTTCTTAGAGCCAAATTATGAGACAAACTGTTGACATCAACTTCCCAAGCAGCTCATCTGTTCATGACTGTTGACATTATCAGGCAGGGTACTGGAATGATTCAACCGCTGACATGCCCTCAACTTCACTTCTAACCAACATAAAGGTTACCTAAAACAGGAGAATGCAATGACACCTATAGTGACTCACACCAGAGGCTTCCCATGTGTCTCACATTTGGCACACTAGTCCAGACCACAAGATCACGAGATCAAAATAACATATATTTGCTTATTAAACGTTGATAAGTCCATGGACTAATGTAAAAACCAAAAAGTTATTCCATTAATGAGGCTAATATGCTCTACAGTAGAAAAGAGCACATTGTTTACTTACCAGATGTCCACTATTAGTTAATACTTTTTCATGCCACAGACACCATCAAAGCCCAGGATATTCTCTTTAAAGACCGTTTACATCCGCTGAGACAGCTCTGTCTGGGTATGAAGCCCCCACCCCACTCCCCTTCATTTCCATGTCCATCTTTGACCTTGACCCTTGCTCTAGGGGGCGTGTTTGCTTGCAACATAGAGGCGTGCCCAGACGGGCCTGTCATCACTTGCCACCTGAGAATGTAACACCCACTCCACTGTAGCCCGGCACATAAACACATTCTGTCCTACATGGTGGTAGTCCATACACAAACCCCACATATCAGACACACAGCATTTGAGGATGCCAGGAATGATATATTGGACATGAGTCCTATTCATTTTTTATTTACCATGCCATCATATAATGTGGTATTAGAGACTACTGTAACAACAACACAAATTATTGCTTTGTCTTGTGAGTATCCTATAGGCAATGCTAGCTCGTGCACACAATGTAAATGATCCTATTCGGGTTTGGAAACATCTAGAAATAACCCAAAAAAGAACATAATAGTTCATGAAGGGGTTGTCAGATGCAGCCTTAAATGTCAGCCATGCTAATACAAAAGAGCTTTCATCACGCTCTGCTGTACTATGGATGGACAGAAAAGGGCTGTTACGTAACAGTTTGACTTTTGCTTTGTCAACAAATAGCAGGGAAGGCAGAGGCTATCCAGGGCTCGGTGCGGATTTCAGCAAACAGCTCCAAACATGGTTCGAAAGGGCCGTGCAAGAGCCACAACTCATCCCTCTAATTGAGCAGACACACACACACACGGACGCACGCACACACACACACACACACACACACCACTGCCCTCTTCCATAAACAGCTCCCACAATGGAAAGCAGCCGAGGATTCTACACGTTCTTCCACACAGCTATTCGAAGTTCATTTAAACAACTGCAGCATAAAAGGAAATGTATGTGACATTAATTATGTCATTACAGGCTAAACATACCAGGCATAGTGACATTCACATTCATTAATTTGTAGTGGACGGATCAGAGAGACGATACAACAACAATAAGCTTAGTAAATATCACAGATGTGCACACAGTAGTAAAAAGATGTCATGATTATTTAAGAGTGAAATTGAAGCACATTATGTCATCGACTTGGAGGCTGGCCACTGGCTGCTAGCACATCCCTGAGAAACCCTGACATTTATTGGACATGATCATGACCAGGGCAGGGACACAGAGCATTTGGCTGACACCTGTGAAGGTCCCGGGAAGGGTGTTGATTCACCACACTGACACGCTGTTTCTAGAACACTGTTAAAAGAGCCAGCGACGACATTAACACACTGCTAGGTTTGTGGGACCAGAGCTGTAAGAATGTTGCTTCTCAACAACTGGGGTGTCAAGCAGTCACATAACTGGAAGCCAAGCTGAAGGCCGAAGTGACTGTAGATGCTGAATTAAAGCAGCAGTAGCTGATACAATCTGAAGAGTAAAATATTAAAGGGACACTACATGACCCCCCAAACTGTGAATAATAAATGCCCAAACAGTAGTGGGTGGTACTTGCTCTCGATTGCTCTTGCTGGTTTCAATTAAGCAGCATTGTTACAGTATATTACCTATGAGAGGAACGACCTTTAATTTGACATTTTATTAACTTCACTTAAATTACCTTTTTATTGCTACTACAATTTGTCTTCCCCAGTGAAACAAACAACACAACAGTAGATCCTTGGATTGTTTACTGGTTACTGTTATTTCAGGTACACAATATACACACCTGTAAAAGACAATGTAACAAACAACAGCATACATAACAAGATGCATATACAACAGATGATCTGCAATATTAAAGTGACATTACAGCGAGATGAAATGAGAGCAACATGGAGACCAGATAACAAGCTCAGCTGTGCATTACAGATTCCTATTGGCTTAGATAATATGGCACCTAGCACATTATGTCAACCATGAGGGGAATTCACATCATTGTCTAAGGGAGTGTTGAAAGTGATTCTGCATTTCTGGGGGATGTTTTGACTCAGGCGTGGAATGGAAGCTTTGAGTGTGTTTCCCAATATAGTTCTAAGTGCTTATGTGACGTGACTATGTGATAATTAAGTCTCAGGATATAGCAGCTGATGTAAACGTACAAATAAAAAGCAACGTGATAATCCAGCAATTTCAAGTGCAATAAAGCTATCCCCTTGTGAGATGAATGTACACCAGGATCCCCAAAATGTCTCCATCCTCTATATATGTCTGGAATGCTGTCCCAGTCTGATCTCATCATACCCTGTTTGCAGACAATAGCTCCAATGGGGCCATATTCACATTCTCCATTAGTGTTTTTTTTTAGCATGTAATATTGCAGTATGCACATTTAAGAACCAAACAAGTGTGTTTGAAATGTGACATGACCAACCCAAACTGTCCCACAATGCTTTGAGCCTTTACGTCAATGAGTAAAGTTACAGCAAATGTACATAACTAACATTGTATTGTATATTTAACATGATTGATTCAAAAATATGTTGTTGTTGGAATGAGACAGAGATGAGCATTGTACCCATCTGCAATCAGCTGGGATTGCAGCCAAGTTCCTGCATATTCACTATTATGCTACTCATAGTACTGTATGTGATAGGCCATACACATACAGTACACATACAAATTAAGGATCCCTACACCCGGATCAATGTATATCTATGTACTGTACTTGGTTGCCCTGGAAACCCATTTCCTCTCGACTCAGTCCTGTTATTTGCAAACAACCGTCCGTTCACGTTGTTTTCTATTAGTTTCTGCTGTAGGATGCCATGGGGGGGGGGGTTACACTATATCTATCACCAAACCATGCATTTCCCTTTCACCCTCTTGTTTACATGTATCCATGATCTGGGGCTTCTTTGTGTCGCAGACCTTGCAAAGCCAGAGCACACAACACTTGGAGCAGGGCAATCCACTTTAACCAATGGTGGCAGATGGAGAAAATGGGGGGAGGGAAGAGGTTGCTAAGCAACGTGTTGTAACATTAACATGGAGTGAAAAAAGAAACCCAGTGTCTAGCTGAAACATCCAGCCCGCTCTGAACCAATCCGTTATTCACAATAAAGACACAGCTGCTTTTACAAATCATTTGCCCGACAATGGAGACATGTACACAATGCAAATACCTGACATGTTGAGCTAAAATCAATGTAATTATGAAACAAACATACAAAAACAAATGAGTTTGTGCTGTGAATTTCAATTGTGTTCGTATCATAATATTTTGATGATAATGATCTCACAATTTTAACACAGCGGAAAGGACTATGCATAAGGTGTTAGACTACAAGGGCAGTATCTTGTTACATCTGAAGACAACAAAGGAAAAACACACACACACTTATTTGGCATATGGAAAACCCTCCAAAATAATAAGAACTTCTATACAAAGTGGATTCTATACAAAGTGACATTATACTTTGTGCGTGTGTGTGCGTGAGATTGTGTGTAGAGGTGGAAAGGGTATAAACATGATAGTCTAATTGCAGGTGGCCAGCGTAGGTAAATCTTAAAAATAGCTATTTAAAGACTGACATTCCCAGGGGCTGAGCGTCTCATGTCTAGGCACTACATGTAATATGACCCTGAACAAGCCATATTAAATATTAACCACTGCGTTCAATCTGCCCATCAGGTATGATTGGCTGTAATACTGCTCAACACACAGAGGTAATAGACCATATTGTACACAACATACAACATACAAGGTATTCTCAGTCACAACTCTTATAGAGCATATTAGGTCAGACTCATTGTCCTTGAAGGTATGGATACATATTATATATATAGTGATATATAAGAGTATATTTTAGGAAAGAATCCTTTATTGAGTCTTACTCTAGATAATGTATATTTATAGATATTGTTTCTTAAAAGGTATGCAAATTGTACAGCGGTCAAATGTATTTTGTTGGCGAGTGCGTATCAAAAAATGCCCTAAAGCTAACACTGCAGGTTTAGAGTACACAGAAAGCAAAATTCCTGATTCATTTACACATAATCTCTGTACAAACACTGCAGTGTGCATGTGGCCAGTCTGATCTCCCCTGCTGGACCTTTGATTCAACTTACAAACGTGTCATCCAGTGTCCCCTAGCAGTGACCAAGAACAGTGTTTACACAGTGAGACAGAGATAAAACACATGTCAACCCAAACTCTGCCATTGACATAACACTCATTTTGATGTTGTAATCGATACGCTGAATGGGAAAATGACTCCTTGAGGCTAGGTGAAAAGGCACATGCATTCCTTCAACACAGCAGCCCTCATATGTCCTGTTCCCTTTGTGTGTACGCACTGTCTCTACCAATTTAAACTGATAGACAATGTACAGTACAGTATTAAGGAAGTACGCTACACTGGACAGTGCTAAAGGACAAAGCACTGGGCTGATTTAAAATCCAAATCAATCTATTGTCCATTGATTAATTATTTGTGCTTACTTTTAACATTTTATAGAGCTTGTACAGCATCATATTACATGGACCAGTTTGATTCAAAATATACAGCGTTATGATATAATTATAAAATCCTCATAATTCCACCATCATAAATAAAAACACAGTATTTGCTAGAACATATGTTGGTGAAAATGGCCTTGAGATGTTTTATTTGTTTAAACACAATCTAATGTTAAATGTCTCATTTGGGGACATCTAGCCACAAATGTAGTGATGCAGATGTTTATACCATGAATAACTTACATAACATTCTGTATTATGCCAACTGCTGACAGTTGACATTCAGCTTCAGTGTGTCAATAACCACTGAATGCTCAGTGTGTAAGAATGTCACATTACGTAACAGATGGAGATATGTGATGTTGACAATATTTGATATACTGGGAATATCACTGGACTGATACTGGAAACCAGGAAACTAAATTCATTTAAATTGAAATTAAATGCCAACTGTAACCTCATGCAAAGTACAAAAAACATTTATATTTGTGTAAGAGCAGGATACTGTTCTAAACAGACACAATCACACATTCTCTTACTGTACCTTTTGAAATATGCCAAACCTTTGATTATAACAGTACAACATTGAAATAAACTGAATTCTCGCAGCCTATATTGCAGGAGCTATTCTGAATTAACAATAACCATACGGCATATGCCTTAAATCAACTGAATCATAAAAATAAAAAAAAATCACAGCCCGGGGCATATGGCTATTATAAAACACCTTATAATATGTAACAAACAATAAATAACTAAATTCCACCACTTATTTAGGAACATGTCCAGACACTGCCAATGTTTAAATTATTAATTACAGTAAAACATTTAAAATAAATGTCAGTGTTCAACATACAGTACATGGGGTTCTCAATCAATGAGCTGAGTGCGGCACCTATGGCGGGTCGCAATTCTACCGCAGTAACTGTCCCACCAAGATACAAACACTGGCATACTGTGTAGGAGCTTCGACTCCATTGACAGTCGATTAAATAAAGTAGACTACTATATATGTATTTATACGCCTACTTAAAACCAATGACTAAACGATGAACAACAAATAACCTAGGCTAAATAATGCTGCTTTCCACGCCAAATCTAGTCAGCTGTTGAAGAAATTAATGCGCATGATACAAAATAGGCTAGGCTACTACAACAGAAAATATGAAATGCATGTTAAATCAATCGACTACTAGACGGTAGGCTATGCATCACAACCATTGAATAGCGATTTGTCTCACAAAACACGAAACTGCTTACCTGTGAAGAATGATTATCCAGCGTTACAGTGTTGCAGGCGCTCACGCTACTGAGGTCTGATAGCAGCAAGCCCTATAAATACAGTCAGCAGGCACTCACCGGTCACCGGTAGCTTACTGAGCAAAGGAGTCCCTCCATTTGAAAACTTAAGAAAGGTATCGACCGATGCTTTTACTAAGTGGCATTCATTTTATTCATAAAAGTAGGGTAGCCTATTCGTTATGAAAAAAGCCATCTGATACAAAGCATAAGGAAATAAAACATGCCACATTAAACTTTAGACGTGACTAGCCAAATTAGTGTGTATAGCACCATCAAGTGGCCAAAATGGATATAGTGCATAACCTACTATAAACTATGGTACATACACAGTATATTACATAAACACAAACACACAGTATATTGTCTGTAGCCTATTACAGTACATGTAGTAGGCTACATCACTGACAGACTTTTTTAAAATTAATTTCAATACACTTTATTAAAGCTTTGTCTTTTGTATTTATTAAAAACAGTGTGGACATTATCATAAGACTGCATAACAAAGCAAAAAAAAAAAAAAAGTATATTAATAATGCTCTGGTCTTTTACTACAGTGCCCCATACACACATACTCACACACACACACACACACACACACACACACACACACACACACACACACACACACACACACACAAACGTTCCTAGACTCACATTGCTCTCTCCTTCACTCTGTTACACATTTGTTAACATTTGTTGTGATTCAAATACATAAAATGTGTGTTGGATGTCATAATAAGACTCTTTCACCAGTGACCTGCAGCAGGGACGCTTATTGGTCTGGCCTTGGCCTGCTGTGTGATTTGGATGGAACACAGGACAAGACCAAGAATCACTATAGGCTATCCTGTCTTCCCAAACACATAATAGAAAGTTATGCAAGATGACGCCAAAAAACAAAACACTTCATTGACTGCAAAGGATTTCCCATCACCGAAAACGGCGAGGTACAGGAGGTGGCAAGTCCTCTCCGAGCACTGGTCTCTGTGGAAGTGCCCGCGTTGGGCACGATATGTACCGCTCATTTGTGTTCTCAGGTATCCTACAGAGATAAACACTTGAAATGAGAACATCACTCACATACAGACTGAACTTTGAAATATTACCTTTTTAAGAATACAATCACCACCTCACGTAAACCTTCCCAAATGCTGACATTTGACATTCAGCTTCAGTGTGTCAATAACCACAGAATACTCACTTACTTGACATATGTGGTGTTCATATCACAGAAATATGTCCTATACTGGGATTAAAAGGTCAATGGACCGATACTGTAAACAATGAAACTGAACTACCGTAATACATGCATTGAAATGAAAATCCTGTAAGCCTAAACCTTGATAAACGACCTCTCTCAATCACCCAATAACCCAACTATTTAAATAAATCAACAGAAATCATATTATATAGTTTTGTATGATGCATTGCTCTGTGGTTTTGCTTGATAGTTTTTAGATTAGATTGTTTATTTCCAATTTGTGAAACCCTGGAGTCTGTAGCTTCCTTCCTGCAATATATAAATTCTCACGTAGTTGCGGACATAATAAATAATCTATTGTTTGCAAACGATTGAGAATTTACATTCTTCATTCACTTCCAAATGCTACTTTCAAAATGACTACAAAGCTACTAGCAGTATGTGCTCTCAAGTTACGCCAGTTTTACAGAAACAAATTGTTGTAATGTTTGAAATATAATTTCAGTTAATTTAGAAATATACTTAGTAACATTTCTACCACAACAAACTGTAGTAATAAGACAGACTACACTATTAGACACAAGGCAGCCTTGCAGACATATTATATGCATGTTTTTGAGAAACAGCCATTCATGTGTTGAGTTTAACGTAGAGCACCTACTGTACAGTGAATTAACATTTATCATAAATGTTAGCTTCAGGATAAATTAAAGTTTAAACAGTCTTTGAGTTTAAAGGTGAGATATTTTGTGTAAGTAACAGCGGTTAACACCGCTACGTAGCAGTCTCATCACAGCCGTGCCAACTAGCCACTCTGGGTGAAGTTTTTCTTAGCATTAGTTTCCTCCCACTAGATCTACATTACTGGAAACCAAATTCTACATACCTGTGTGTGAGATGGCTCTGTAATGGAATAGTGTCCATATCTATCTAGTATCCATACCATAACCATGTGGTGGCTCTATAAAGGACTGCTGGTGTCCATATCTATCTGGTATCCATATAAACCACGTGTGAGGTGGCTATGGTGTCTGCACCAGACACATGGTTCAAGAGGGTTCTAATATTCTCTCTTTATTGTTCAACGGTGTGTTTTGGGCGTAATGTACAATAAACAAATATGTCAAAAGGCAGACGGGCTTGCATGGTGGTGTATTGCTACTGTAATTTAACGGTAGATTTGCAGTTAAAAGGAGCAGCTGTCTGCAGAAGAAATAGCTAATTTGCTCATTCGCAAAGTGCAAGCACACAGACCATCTACAACAACAGCAGGTTTCCACCAAGATCCCTAAAACATGTACACACATTAACATTGCACTCTCTTAATTTGGTGTTCATTTACATGTTTGTGTCAAGCAGAATATTCTCACTATCTTGATAATGTGTATATCTGCAATGTGACTTCCGACCAGGCTTTTGTTGGTCAATTGCGCAATTGCTTTACACTGTCTGAAGATAGCAATGTGCCAAACAACACCTTAAATTTAGACTAACACACCCACAGGCACTCCAATTAGCTCAAGGGCATTTGCTCTTTAAACACTGTGGGCTCCGAACTGGCCCTTTGCACCAGGTGCTAGGGCCCTAAAAGTGACCAGACCTAATTATTTAAGACATGTATTTAGTTCCAGAATAACACCTCCTCTTACCATTAGCCTATATGTATACCACAAACATAGAATCTTACAATTAAATTACACTTTCTTTTTAAAGAAGTTTTAACGTCTGTGTTGAACACACATTTGCATGTTTGTTTACACAATATCACACTCAGTGTGGTTTCCTTTCAGTCTTTACATTTCCTCCAAATCTTACGCTCCAGTGCATTCTTGTTCATCAGTACTGTAGATCTCTATTTCTATCACTGTAGTTGAGGCATTAAAGGCGCTAATGAGACGTGTTAATGTGTGTCAATTCTTTTGCATCATAACTTGTCTGTCAGCACAGTGTCATATATTTTCAGCTAGGTATTATGGTATCGAAATTCATCGCTTTATTTAATTAAACATTTACCAGCAATGTAGAAGCATGTGTCAACTTTATTTGAATTGACACGATTTTTAGAGATGAAGTGCTATTTAAAGGCAGGGTTAGTTATTCTCGAGAATGCTTGCTAACTTCAAGCTCAAATCAAAACAATATCTCTCCGCCTCAAACATTTGAAACAAATTGTGAAGCAAAGTGCACTACTGCTTTGTTGTTGTGAGTGGTGTTCGCCACTTTGTTTGTGTTCCTATTTATGGAGCCATGGCTGTGTAGCAGTATCAGATTATTTCTTTTAGCACGCACAGTGAACGTTAAGATAGCAAAATGCAAGGTATTTGACAAAAAGTGTATTAGCTTACAATTAACTTGCAATAGCTGACTATACCTGATATAAAGTGTGTTTATCATCACACCTTGCATCTCAATACATGCACCCCATGTCACAAGAGACACGTCACTGACCTCTCTGGGATTCGTGGGGGAACCCTGGGTGGAGAAATGTAGGGTGGGGCCTCAGTGACACGAGGAGGTCGCGGTGGAGGAGCAATGGATTCTATTTCCTATAAAGAGTGTCAAAATCACATTGTAAGCAAAAGACATTTCTGAAAGTAATTTTGACAGGCTCAACAGTTCAATGCCGACTACCTTAAACTGCTGACTATCTTAAATGGCCAGTCTATTGCTTCCTGTGGTTACAGTAAGTTATGTTGAGCATTACAACACCGCAATGCAGTAGATACAGTACTTTTGCAGTAGAGTTTGATAGGCTGCTGGTGTCTATTCTGAATCAAGGCGGTGCATAGATGTTTATTCTCATCAACAGCATGAGAGCAAGTTAAAGTTAAACACCCTCTCCATTTGCTTAAAATATTATAACAAAAACACTTACAGAAGGCCTACATCTCAGTAAAAGCTTTATTTGGGACAAAGTATAGCTAGAGTTGCTAGTTGCATGCCTCATGTACCATCATACAAAAGCTTGGACTCACTGATATCAATTAGGTACTTAGAGATTTCAACAATGGTCTGCAAAAAATAAAATAAATAATATCAAAATATAGTTCTGGTTATTTGTCAATTCCACATCGTTTTGAACCTATACAGTATTGTGTTATAGCAACACCCTAATCCCAATTAGGGGTGTAGGCTATATAAACTCAATAAGTGTGGCATGTTAAGAACTATAAGCCTATATTAGTGTTTAGATTATGGTTTGAAATGTTGTTTAGAGTATAGTTTGAAATGTTGACATTAGTTATCTATCGCGCTAGCTAAGTATAGTAACGAAGTCTCACCTCAAGCTCTTGCTCTGAGATTGCCCCACTACCGGAGCTGATGGTGCTATGCCTGTTACTCTCACTACCTGTGAAAAGAAAATCATGTTTAATGTAGAAATAAAACCTTTCTGCAATCTCTAACATGTAATGTGGTTACACGTGGTTAAATACAAACTAATGTGACATCAGGACTTACTGGATGTGCTTGAGGTGCTACCTGTCTTCCAGTTGCTTCTCTGGAAAGGCCGAGACAGGGGAGTGACAATGGGAGCAGAAGTGTGCTCATACACAGCACATTCAAGGGTCACGGCTGAGCGACTGTAGGGGTTGGCCAGCACCGGAGCACTTATTTCATATTCTCAGAGGGAACACACCACATACACTGTTAAAATGTTTGCCTATAAACAAGCACAGCCTTTTGTCCACGCGTGCCGCTGAATGGGCTGTTAGGGCACTGTTACCGGTCTCGAGGCCCATCTTCACCCTTTCTTTGTGTCTCCTAGTGATGCTGTCTCGAAGACGCTTAAGATTTTCCTGAAAGCAAAACAAAAATCCAGGCAATGCTTTAAATGACACTATCTATTTGAAAGGGCCTAATAGCAGCTGCTGAGATGTCGCATGGGTTCTGTACCTGCTGATAGCGTAGCGAGCTAGCACGCCGCTCATGGTCAAACTGCCAGGTCTTGAACTCCTGGACAGCCTCGTCTACTGTTATCTCTCCAACCTTCACCCTCTCCTGCAGGGTGATAAGCTGCTTCTGGCCAGGGGTCTTCATGCCAGCGTAGGGGTCATGCAGAGTGGAGGGGGTCTTGGCAGGACAGGCTACAGTACAGTATAGAGTCTGTCAAAGTACTTGTCATCATCATAAAACCTGATGTTAGCATGATGGCTTCCACATCTCATACAGTGGGCATGGCTATGATTCAGGAAAACTACCATAGATCTGTGGGTTTATTCTTTTTACATAGATGTAATTATGATTAGGATGTTTATTTCAAGTGCTGCACCATACCTCCAGAAGTGATTCTCTCCCTGGGTGTAGTCGGGCGGGCAGGTTCAACAGAAAACACTGCAGACAAATCATCTGATGTCATTCCTTTCAAATATGATAACAATAGAAAGCTCTGACAGAACAGTGCCTCTAGAGAAGGAGGGCCATTCATTTCAATGTTATTTAAGTATTGTTATAGTGGATACTGAAGGAAAATATATAGATGACTATTAACTAAACAGAGGAAGCAATATTGTTTATTTTCTTTGGCCATATTTGAGACCTCATAACCAATAATTGCATTTTGATCAGCAGAGTACAAAAGCAGTAGCACACCTCTAGAGATGTAAGGCTGCGACTCCTCAAACACCTCAGGTCTGGGAACGGGAGCTGGGGGACGGTTATGGACTTCTGAAACGGTCACTTCATTTTCTTCCAATGCATGATAAATATCTTCTGCAGAGAGATCGTATGGGTCCTCTTCGTCATACGCTGCAGGGTCATTCTGACCCTCCTCTCGCATATCTTTAGTGTTCTGATGCGGCATGTGGCCTTTGCTCGGACCATCCTCAGGCCTTGCTGCAGAAGAGAATGCATGTACAGTGCCATGTCATCTACAGTATATAATAGTGCTCTAAGACCAGCGGAAGGGCATTTACCTTGGAAGAACTTCCGAAGGATAGCTTCTTCAGGGTTCTGATCTTCTCCATTAATGGCTTCATCTGTTAGGAACAGGACAGCCGGTTCATCATCAGCATTAGCGAATAAAACGCTGTTGAGTGTTTGTATTGTGTTACTAGCTCTTACAAAGGTCGTCGGCACATTCGGGATCGATGGCCAACATGGACTCATAAATGTCCTCGTTTTGGCCTGAAAGCTTCATGATGATGTCTTGTGACGTGGCCAAGCTCATGTCCTCATACACGTCGCAATCCTCCCCCTCTGCCATGGAATCCCTGATGTGAGTCTTCAGCATGTCTGCGGTCTCCTGGGTTGTGAACACCAGACATAGCGTGCCGTTGACTCGAGTGGCTTTGTTCAAGATACACTGCTGTACGTTATGTACACAACACATTCTGCTAATACTCTGAGAGGCGGACTTACAACAAATTCATCGATGAATTGTCTCAGATCAGTGAAACCGCTCCTCTCTGCCAGTGTGTTGGGATAGTCTCCGTTTTTGTTCATCACACTGTAGGCCTGCAGTGCTCCGGGACACTTCAGGAGTGTTGTGGTGAGTTTCTTCAGGCCGTACCTGGCTGCAAAATGGAGGAGTGTGGGCAGCTCCTCGTTTCGCTGACCTGGGGTTACAACAATTTAGCGTTACAATGAAGGACGCTTGCATGCAGTATCACAAGAAATCAGCGTGTGCATCGTCACTTGCACTTGAGTCTGAATCGATCTCAATTTTACATATTCAAAACGTGGCTTGATGCCATATTAGGAGAAATTGACTATATTGTATTGTGTAAAAATAATGGCATCTGTCCCAGTTGTGTAGATTTTATAATGCATGGTGTGGTGATTTGTGGTGGGGTATTATCAAACTAAATGACAATACAACATTGGATATGTCTACAGTAGATCAAATTAACATACTAAATTACTACTGGAGTAATACCTATATGATCTGACCTAAGTGTTCTTTTATTCTTTTTATTTTTCATAATTGAATTGAGAACTGACAATATTTTCTATACTTGAGACTCACTAAAGACCCGAGCAAAGCTGACACTGCACACACTGCTTTCATTTACCACAAGCAACACTGTTCACCAACAGTACATCTGCGACACAAATACCTTATTCTGGTTTCATGTACTCACAGGCTGCCATATTTTGCTCTTCAATTTGTCTGATTCCAAACAGCTGAAGTCCATTTGGAGGCATTCTGGACTTTAGCGAGTCCGTTAGCATGTTGTCCAGTGATTCTCTAATATTGGATGTGATGTTGAATGCCTGAAAATAAAAGAACAACTCATTGATCCCCAGTGGTGATATTTAAGAAATGCTTCCTATTCTTTTCATTTTTTGTATCAAAACAGATTATACAGATAAACAGATATTCAGCATTAATGAAGACCTCTGCTATTCAGTTGTGCTGGTTAGGACATGGAATACCTGACATATGAACTCTATGGGAGCAGAGGCATTTTCAATACAACGATTGACTTCTTCCATGTTGGTATAGTATGTGACAGACATCAAGTTCAGGGAAGATTGATTGGTGTGCATGATAAGTGACACTTTCCCCGAAGGCATTTCTGTGCAAAACAGAATAAAAAGAACAAGCCTAAAATGAACTTTACATTAATGTCATTGAAGAGCAATAAAGACAGTTGGATGAAGCTCTATGGGAACTTGAGATCCTCAAAATGCTTACCGGGTGCAGCAACACTAACAGTATATTCATTCTCTAATGTTCCTTGGACCCGTGTAGAGGCTGCATTTTGAGATAAAAACTCCACCTCAACAGATGATTGATCCTGGTCCACTTTTTGCTTAAGGATGATGAACATGGTTACATGCTCCTAAAGAGGAGACAATTAGTAATTCACTGTATTACAATTTACAGTACATGTAACATACACAAGTGTTGTAAAGTATTAAATCAATCATGTTAACATCAAGCGTCATGACGTGATAACTGATGATTTGATCATGACGATAATAACCTCATCATAATTTCATTTATCTTTGCAGTTTGCATGCATAACAATATATTATTATGCATATTGTAACAATCTTACCCCACATAGAACTCTGTTAGGTTGAATAGTGAGACAGGAAACACATTCCAGAGAACTTGTTGAATCTCCTGTTATAGCATTATCTATTTTGTTCATAACAATCTCTTCTCTCTCTTCTTGGATCGCTTCTTCCAACTGGTTCTCAACTAAAGTGTCTGACATGAGCTCCAGCTCTGGCATGGCCAACGTTTCACTCACATTCATAAGGTGAGGCTGTTCAATCTCCTCTTGTGTACCTTAGGATAGAAATATTTGTGTTATTTTCCTCTGGAAATCATTGGAGCACAAGAACAACATAAAAGTGTCTTTGTCGTTAAGAAGTTGCTGAGCTGACACGTGTGACACGGATTCTTTCACTGAGAAGCCACAATCCTCTGCTGTTGACTGCTATACTGCTAACCAGGACCATAACTGTGCCTTAGGTGGAAAAAATTCAACCATTCACTATTCCAGACGAGATCAACCCAGAAGGTTAAGTTACATATACTGCAGGAACATACATTGATTCTAAAGAAATACCCAAATAACGATGATATGGCTAAGAACACACCTTTTAAAAACTAGCATAAAGCTGTGTTGTTAAACCAAAGTTTGCACTAAAGTTCAGCATGAAAATACAGCATATCACCAGTACACTACAACATTAGAAAAATCAAAACCTGCAATAATTACATATTAAGTTCAAAGTGGAAATATTTCTTAAACACAACATTTACTTCAAGACAGCTGTAACTTGAGATTTTATTACATCGGTTGAGACTCATTTGATAAATATTGGATGTCATTGGAGGTTGGAAAAAACAAGGAATTATGCCATTCCTAATGTCAGTGTGTGGACGTATATTTACAGGGTCTTAACAAACAATCGCTTCAGCTCAATATAAAACCAACATGAACAGGACATTTACAGTAACATACTGTTGTCAATGGATTCTAGAATGCTGGTGATGTAGAGGTTAGGATCATCATCGGCATACAGTTTCCTCCAGTAAGGCCAGTGTTCAAAGTTCTCTGTGAGCATGTCTTCTTCTGACACCCCGCACAACAGTGCCACCACTCTGTATGGAGGATAGAGAAGACTCTGGAGGCCTCCTCTTAGTTCAGGGTCAGTGAGAAGTTCCAGAAAAGCGGCTGTCAGTAGCAGCACAATGCATTTACTGCTTTGGAAATGTTCAAAGTTATATGCATGGAGTTCATCGGCCTGGCTGATGGCATACAACAAAATAGACCTTTTTTGGAATTTCTGAGAAGATTTTAAGATCATCTGCAAATACGCTGCCCACTCCTGCGCTTCGGCAGTATGCAGAATTAACAGCTCACATCTCAGAGGGGAGTCGGTCACTGCTGCAAGAAAGAACACAAAATTCTATATACAATGATATGAACTGTGTAACTGTAATGGTGTGCCTTCACTATGCAACACAATAAATGCATTGATGCATTGTTAAAGTAGCTTTTAAATTAAACTGAAACTTCAATTAAATTTCATCGTGAGAATCCGGGGAATCATTTTGAATGTGTCCCGAGTAGCAACTGAACTTTCCAATCAGTATGTGTTTATAGATATACGGGCAAGGTTTAGGTGTGCTGACAGCGAAAACGACCAGTTAGCTCATCTAATCAACTGGCAAGTATTTATATTTTTCAAGTACCTGCCATTCCCAAACAGTTTCAATGTACGGCTCCCGAGATGGATTTGTGACAACAATTCCTCTGGCAGGTATTTTTAAAGGCCTTAGTCAGATAATTTATACTTTCCTTAGTTCCTCTTTACCTTTTACATGTTCACATCAGTGTTCTCTCTATATACATGTTCCCTTTCAGTAAAATATCAATGGCAATGAAAGAGAATAACATAAACTGCAGAGTATGCAACACATTGCAAGGAACCTTGACAAACATACATTTTGAATGTTGATAAAAAAAAACATTTGAGTGTATTACAGAATGTTTGTACATGTATATCGATTATACCAGTGATATTAGCGTGATATCTAGCGTGCATTGCCAGATCTTCCGTGAGGTGTCAGAGAGTAATATTTATGCAATTTACCGCACAGCACTACCAGCTTGCTACCGTTACACCTATATCATAAAATGATGTTTGACTAGCCTACAGTATGCTACGAGGTGAGTGTGGTTGAAGAATGAATGGTCATCTGTGTGATGTTTCAACATTGGGCCAACAAGGAACTCGGCAAACATGGCAGTGTGTCAACACTGGTTCAGGGTAATTTTGTTTGACTCATTACAGTGTTTGATCAGGTCAAATTCACCTCTCTACAGACTGGCAAACTGGGAAAGAAACCAAACATGGGCATTTCACCTTCAACGCAGTGACCACAGCAGCATTCTATCTGTTGTTTTAGTTAGTTACAGTACAGTATACTAGCTATACTGTACACAAAATGATTCACAATGTATAAAATATATTAATTGAAACCAAACATGGGCATTTCACCTTCAACGCAGTCACCACAGCAACATTCTATCTGTTGTTTTAGTTAGTTACAGTACAGTATACTAGCTATACTGTACACAAAATGATTCACAATGTATAAAATATATTAATTGAAACCAAACATGGGCATTTCACCTTCAACGCAGTCACCACAGCAACATTCTATCTGTTGTTTTAGTTAGTTACAGTACAGTATACTAGCTATACTGTACACAAAATGATTCACAATGAATAAAATATATTAATTGAAAAAATGTATTTGACTAATCAGGAAGGGCATAAATTACACACATTACTAATAACTGAGCAAAATAAAACACAAACAATAATACAACTCTCTAAATAAATGCTTTAGAAATAATACAGTTTATACTGTTCTGAAACATACACCATAATAAATAAATGCAAATGGTCATATTTTAGACAAAATGTATTAAAATATAATAAAGACAATGTTTACCTGATGAAATGTCTGGTTTAACTTCTTCCATTTTGATTATGGCTAAAAATTGTATCAACTCATCCTTCAAAGCACAACATGTGTGTCTAAATTAATAAATAATTAAATGTTAAATTTGATTAAACCGCTGTTCCTATTAAACGCAGCACGACAGTAGCTTTCACCAACTAGTCCACTGGTCTGTAATATTAATAGCAAGAGTTAATTTCCTGATTTCGGTGAGTATGCATCACTTCCTGAAATAGCTAAAGTAGTGAGAACAGACCAACAAGGAAGCCACCGTCTCATCCATTACTCTACTGTATACAATAGCTAATGCCCTATATATATATATATATATATATACATACACACACACACACACAGTATTGGGTAATGATTGCTATCAAAAGAAAGGTGAATGAGAGAAGAGATAATTACCACTAGGGTCTTTAACTGATAAATCCTTTGACCATACTGTTTCCACTGTCGTACCATATACACCCACAGAAACACAAATAGTCATCTGTAGCCTACCCATTCATCTGTAACAGTGAAATGTGTGTTCCCTTTTTCACTTCCTCTGCAAGATAGAAAATACAACAAGCACACAAATGTATGGTATTTCAAAATGATAAACATACCTTGGCTAAGATTGAAAAATGTTTATGGCAAGATATTTCTTTTCCAAAGCAGAATTTCACAGCAGTGTGATTCTACAATAACAATTTTATGACAGCAGTTATTTTTGTTTGCACATGTACGATAATACATAGTTTGCATTTGACATAATCAAACAAACTAATTTCTTAAAACGTTGACCACTCAGGAATGAAGAGGTATTTTAAGTCAGTGTTACTTGTCTAGTTACATTTAATTTATTGTGAAATGCATCGTATTGCAATTACTATTGAGGGCACCGAACATCATTTTGACTATAAAAGCACCACCGTATGTGCCATTATGTCACGCAGAGCAGGCAGGCTGGACCCAAATGCAGACACGCAGGTATTCACGAAGTCTCCAAGGCAGGGATACAAAAACAGGGCTGACGGCAAACAATAATCCGACAAACACTACAGAACACACTAGGGCTTAAATACAAGATGACAAGACAGACAACGAGTGGCAGGTGAAATCAATAACACTCAACAAGGGCAATACTATGAACACAGGGAAAACACGGACTGGAACACAGGGAAAACACGGACTGGAACACAGGGAAAACACAAAGAAGGGAACACAAGAGGGAACACAGGGGAGGCGGACCACAGGACGTGACAGGACCCCCCACTCAAGGGACGGCTTCCAGACGACCCACAAGGACCATGGGTCGGGTCCCGGCTGGATGGCATACAGACATGCGAGACGAGTGAGGAGGTCGGCCAGACGGGACGGCGGCGGGACGAGTCAGGAGGTCGGCCTGACGGCCGAGCGGGCCGGCGGTGAGCCGGGTCAGGAGGGCGGTTGGATGGCCGGCGGAGAGCCGGGTCAGGAGGCTGGCCAGACAGCCGGGCTGGAGGCGGGGCTGGCACCGGGGACAGGACAGGAGGGGTGGACGGCGCCACAGGGGGCTCAGACAGCGAAGGTATCACCAGGGGCTCCGGTGGTGGTGGCCAGTCCTCGGGTTCCATGACCGGTGGAGACACACAGGGCTGAAACCCGGGAGGCAGAGTCACCGGGTGCGGAAACCCGGGAGGCAGAGTCAGAGTCACCGGGGGCGGAAACCCGGGAGGCAGAGTCATATGAGTTAAGGGCTCAGGAGGCATGGGCACAAGGGGCAAGGGCTCCAGTGGGAAGGCCGGCTGGGACTGCTGCTGCATGGAAAGCCCAGCAGTAGAGGAGCTGCTGTGGCGGGGAAAGCCCAGCAGAGGAGGGGTCCGGCTGGAGCTGCTGTGGCTCTGTGGCAGAGACATGATGCGGCTGCGGCCCAGCTGCAGAATCAGGACGCGGCTGCGGCGTGGGAAGCCTAGCGGCGGAGGGTTCCGGCTGGAGTTGCTGCGGTGGGGAAAGCCCAACGGAGGAGGGGTCTGGCTGCAGCTGCTGCGGCGGGGAAAGCCCAGCGAATGAGGAGGCCGGCGAGAGCGGCTGCGGCCCAGCGGCGGAATCAGGATGCGGCTGCGGCCTATTGGCGGAGGGATCCAGCGGGCGCTGCTGCGGCGGGGAAAGCCCAGCGGCGGAAGGATCCGGCGGGCGCTGCTGCGGCGATGAGAGCCCAGCGGCGGAGGAGGCCAGCGGGCGCGGCTGCGGCACAGCGGCGGAAACAGGAGGCGGCTGCGGCCCAGCGGCGAAAACAGGTACGTGGGATGCAAAGGGCTCTGGGGCCTGAACTAAGGCGGGCTCTGGTGATGCCGTCTTGGCCAGACAGGGCTCGGGGACCAAAGCCAAAACAAAAACGGGCTCTACGGCAGACGAAACAAATGGTGCGAGAGCTGAATCACAAAATGCCTCAGGGGGCGGCGGCACAACACAAAACGCCTCAGGGGGCGGAGGCAACTCTGAGAACACCTCAGGGGGCGGCGGAAAAACAGAAAATGCCTCAGGGGGCGGCGACAACGAGACATCTACAGAAGGCACGGGGGCCAAATCGGGCACCGAATCGGGCTCCGAAGGCAACAGGGGAGAGGCCCTCCCAGTACCGGGATAAGGATTCGTCGTCCTGCCCCTTGAACCGCGTTTATCCATGGGAGATCATCTTATGGCTAACCGGGTCCCCCAGTACGGCGACTGTTCCAGGTCCTGCAGGGCTGAAGCAGGGTGACTGCTAGCCAACCCGACTTTAGCGGGACCGGACACACCCACAGGCAACCGACTCTAATGCTAGCCAGCTGGAGTGCAGGGCTTGGCTGTGAGCCAGCAGCCTGGGGTGCAGGCCAGGACTGGGAGCTAGCGGGCCTATCGCTGGCTGCCTGGGGTACGGGACGTGGCTTGGGCCTAGCAGGCCCACTGCTAGCTACATGTGGCACGGGACATGGCTCGGGGGTAGCAGGGCATAGCTGCGAGCTAGCGCGCCTATCACTAGCTATCTTGGGTGCTGGGCATGACTGGGAGCTAGCAAACCTATCGCTAGCTACCTTGGGTGCTGGGCATGACTGGGAGCTAGCAAACCTATCGCTAGCTATCTTGGGTGCTGGGCATGACTGGGAGCTAGCAAACCTATCGCTAGCTACCTTGGGTGCTGGGCATGGCTGGGAGCTAGCGGCCCTACTGTTAGCCACCTGGGGGCTAGGAACAGTCAGCAGGCCTCTCCTCAGCCTGGCCAGCGCTACCTGCATGCGGACGACCTCAGGGACCCGTCTGAGCTCTGGCCTGATGGGCAGGGTACGGTCCATGAGGGCTATGGCCGCCAGTTGACGCTCCGGGTTTGTAGTGTCGTGGCAGACACCAGACAAGGCCTGGAGGGTGGGTCTCACCTGGTCAAGCACCCGGAGAATGGTTGTGTCTGCTGGGTCCATGTTTTGGTCAGATTATTCTGACACACGGAGCAGGCAGGGTGGACCCAAATGCAGACACGCAGGTATTCACGAAACAGGTTTAATCTCCAAGGCAGGGATACAAAAACAGGGCTGACAGCAAACAATAATCCAACAAACACTACAGAACACACTAGGGCTTAAATACAAGAAGACTGACGAGTGGCAGGTGAAATCAATAACACTCAACAAGGGCAAGACTATGAACACAGGGGAAACACTGACTGGAACACAGGGAAAACACGGACTTGAACACAGGGAAAAAAACGGACTGGAACACAGGGAAAAAAACGGACTGGAACACAGGGAAAACACGGACTGGAACACAGGGAAAACACGGACTGGAATACAGGGGAAACACAGACTGGAACACAGGGAAAACATGGACTGGAAAACAGGGGAAACACGGACTGAAACACAGGGAAAACACGGACTGGAACACAGGGGAAACACAAGGAAGGGAACACAAAAGAGGGAACACAGGGGAGGTGGACTGCAGGACACATTAGGGATGCAATTCATCTTAAAAGAGAGATTGGATTTTGAAAATAATATATACAGTATTTGCATGAATTTGATTATTCACAAACAATACTTAATACATGGAAATAGGTTTTCATATTAATTAACAAGGGAACCACAGACCACTGTTATAAATCCCCTGAAATAGGATGATAGACTGGAACCACCAGAGGGCAGCATACAATCAGAATACCAAATGAAGAGTAAATCATATGAACCATTCTGACTAATGGTGGCTCATCCCCCAAAAAAACACAGCGTGAAAGGTCAATGCAAAGACAAGTCAACACATACAACATCGGAGAAATGCTTGGTGCATTTTCCCAAGATTCCCAACTCCCACATCCAAGTAATGCCATTTCCTGTGGAAGAACAGTGTCAATCTCTCATTTGTTCCAAATATAGTATGTCTACTCTACCGAGACTTGTGAAGAACATTTATAAGGCTCTTGGTGACTGGATGACCTTTAGGACAATATTTGCTGGTGTTCATTTTGGCCATTTGCTTTTTGCCCAATTATTCACCCCCATTTTGTCATTTAAAATCACAGGTTTGTTGACTTGTCTCACTGCCTGGGATATTAGTATTCCAGCCACAAAATTACATTGCAAATCTTTGCTTCACTCAAATATAATAAAATATGTTGCTTTCATTCTCTCCAAAACAATATAGATCTTGCAATGGATACAGCAGAACCTTTTTCAGACTTCTGAAACCGCCAAAGAACAGCATGGCAATCCATGATCATCCATCTTTAAATACAATTTCCTGTGGGGAACAAAAAGCCTGTCTTCTAATGTCATACAACTTTAGTGCTAGTTACTAGCAAAGCATGATCGGGTCATTACCTTTTGTGTAGGCTTCCTTGAAATTGCTGTCTCTATTAGTTGGCTCAAATCAAATCCATCCAGCCTGATTTTAATAATGGAATATTTTGCTCCTATAATTTAACCTGGTTATCTAATATCCGGTCCTTAGTCCTCTCTGTATTTCCAGCACTTGGACTGACCGTCTACTAGTGAGCTAACTTCAGAAGAAATCCAGAACCTTGACCCTTGACAGCATATAAAAGTTCACTATAGAGAAAGCATCTTTGTGTTGTACGGTTCACTTTTAACTAAAAAACTCCTGACTTCTATGTTCACGTAAAATATAGATTCAAGTCAAACGGCATTTATGATATGGTATCACCATGTAATTACTTTTACAGATTTTAGCAGCTTTTATCCAAAGTGACACAAAAAGCAGTAGGCTACTGTATATTTGTCAATAAATAACAGCAGCATAAAGTCAGGCACAGCAACAACATACATGATAGCTACCGTACAGAAAAAATTGCTACTGCTACTGCCTAAGTACTAACAAAGTGCTAAAAAAGCAAAATAGTGTTTTGACCATGTATAAGTCAAAGTGTATACTTATCTTAATTTGCTTTAGCATTACCTGTAGTAAAATACATACATTGAATGTGATTATTGTATTATTAGTGTGTTGTGAATCACTAGCGTCATGAAAGCAAACAAACAAGCAAAAGAAGCCTATGATTCATTGTTATTAAGAGTTGATACTAAAGTCGACTGGTCATATGATAAGCATCGTTGGGTGGAACATACTCATTTCCACATGTCACCATTTAAAAAAGGGTGTAGTTTGCTCAAAAATGCACGGATCAAAAATGTGTAAATAAAAGATCAAGCTAAAAATGACATATATTAACTTGTGTTGTGAGCTGAGTCCTCTTAAAGACAAAGGTTAGCTATACGCACAAGAAAGAATGGATGGTACGGTACATCTCATATTACTGTATACCCATAACGTTCATGTTACCAGCTCACTTACTGTACTTCCCAATGTCAGGAAAGCTCTAGCTCATATCTACCCAGCTCTGAGGCTGGTTCAGAGACGGCTAAAGTGGACGGAACAAGAAACAAAGCGCAAACCAAGGAAATGCGAGTGTAATCTTGAAATGGAAAACTGAAATGGGAAGGGGTCGCTATCTGAAATGTTATTTGGATGCTAGCCTGCATAAGAAAGGAACTGTGTTTGGTTTCTCATTGTGAGTCACCAGCAGGGCTCATTGTGATAAGAAAATAAATCTAATGTTACCTGATCTGGTATAATGTGGACCAATTACCAGTCCATTGCACTTCATTACAGGACTGTAATAGGGCCGGGGGTCAGTGCCTGAGATTGAGTGGCAGAGGAAAATTGAGTCGTTGTTGATAATATGATAAAAACAGACAGTGAGAGGGGTCCTGCAACAAATTATTGAAATTTACAGTTGATAGAGAAACACTATAACCTCATTTGGTAAGCAGCTGGCAAGCACTTGTCCAAAGCAGGCCCACCAACACAATGCTTTGCATTATGTTGCTTATGGAGGGAGGGAAATGTAAAACTAGCAGAATAGTTTTAGACTCATGCTGACTGGCGTCTGGCACAGTTGCTTATCACTATCCACAGTAAAATCACACAGTGGACGCTAATGGACCCGGAGACTGGAGAGGATATGGACAGTAACAAGTGTGTGGGTGGAGATGATCTGTGCACTAGCAAATGAAGTGAGCCTGATATTACTTCCACTGTATCTGTTTCCTGACAATGGAATAGAGAAGTGTGGGGACAAACAGAATATACAACTTTATAATATTACTTTCGCATTTGGATAAAAGCGTGTTTCTGATAAATGACTTAATTGTATTCTCATGTACAGTATTGTATATGTTGGCTCAATGGGCTGGCAGCCATTTGTTTGCCCCATGGCTCAGGGGTCCATTTGAGGCCCAATGAATACACAAATCAAATAAACTACGTCAGACATACATTTTCTATCCATCAAGCTATTCAGATTGTGTTTACCTGAATGAGAACTATTCTAAAATGTTATTAAAAAACTTAAATGGAGTTTAGGTGTGGAATAACCAGGCATAGGAAATGATGAGCAAACAGCAGGATAAGATTCCAATTACTATTGAACAAGCAGTGCATAGACTAGTAAAGAGGAAAATAGCTCTGACATTTTCCACAGTGGGTGCTCCCAAATGACAGGCTGCTCCGTGTGTGAACGCAGTGTATTCCACTTCAAGACGTTGACGGGGTGAGGTCGTCCGTGGCAGGACTGAACAAAGATTCCTGTCTCTCTTAAGGGTGCTATTTCACTTACGTGGACCCCCGTAAAGCTCTATTTGTGCTTCCTGCTTTGATAATACTGTCGTCATTATTGAAACAATGAAACTACTACAAACTACTACTGTATAGATTAAGGTGCAGCGTTGCATAATATTAATTATAAACATCAAATAATCCCTTGGCCTAGAAGTAATACACCCTATATTTTCTAGCCACTCCGTTATGCATTTCCAATAATTCCAAACTTTAGGCCATAGTCATTACCTTGTTACTGTAGGACACACCATTTATGAGCCATGTAACAGAATATATAAATTAATCTCACATATCTAAATAGGCAATATATTGAATGCATGCTTCGTTGATCAGAACTGTTGTGGAACTACTTATCAACCATCTTCTATTTAAAGATAGTTTTGTTTTCATCTGTCTCAACTCAGCTGAAAACAGTTGACATGATAAGACAGTCAATTATGGTACAGTAATCACACTGGCCAACAGATAACTGTGACTTTATTTATTAATATGGGCTCTTGTGCGTGTACCTGAAGAGAAAGTTTGACAGCTAGACTCAATGTGGGGTACAGTAGGGTATTATTGTATGTTTTGGGCTAAAAAGATGGATTCAACATATTTATTAACAACAAAACAAAATCAAACAAAATCCCTAGAATAATTTCCAACAGTACCAACAGTAAACCGAGATATAAATCAGTCTTCACTATCTACACTTCCTCATACAACCACTCAACTCACAATCCCAATTTTAATAACCTTTTTATCCAGCTATATTACACTGAGCAGTAAACTAGTTGGACTGTTTCTGTCATTTTTGTATTAATGGTAAAGACCAAAGGATATACTGATGGGAACATGTCTCGCTCTTCACAGCAAATAAGGGGCAACATTATAAGACCAGGATCAGCTGACATGAACAATCTTTATATACTGTATCTCTTCCCACTAAGATGTATAAACATTAGTGTGTTAAAACCATCTGGTCTGTGATGAGGACGCATCTGTCCTTAAAAGTGAAATGTAACCACCTAAGAGGTTAAGGTTAAGGTTATATTGTTCTGATAGCTGTGGGACTGTTTGTACAAGTTAGCCATGTAGTAAAAAAGGGATGTGAAACTATGCAGTTTCTGTGGGGTCATTGGTCATTGTGTAAATACATATTCATGATGTGAGTGAATTAAACAATGTGTAACTTTATAAGGTGGCAGTGGTGGTAGTGTGGGGGTATGTATACAAGCTGTATTGATATTCTGTTTTAAAATTATGTGAAATACTGCTTTGTTACAGTAGTAGTTCCATAATGAACCACAAGAGGTCAGAGGCTCCTCTGCAAATACCATTCAATAGCTTATTCTGCTGCTGTTCTGCACCACAAAGCATATTGCCTGAAAGATGTGCATTTAAATAAGTATACTTAAAACAAAATTGCTAATTGCAAAATAATTGACTATCATTTAAATTAATTTGAGATGTGTTGAATATTTAGAAATATCTTTAAATATTGCTATAGAAAGCATACAATTAAAAAAATAAATAAAAGCAAAAACAAAACCATACTGTATTATAATGTCAGATAGTAGATATAAAATCAGAAAATATCTCATTTAGAATCATAACTATCAAGCATTGTTTTTGTCTGTACATTTGTCAATGTCAATTTAAATTTCTGCTCGACAAAAATATAAAATTATTTACCAGCATATCATTCATTATTAGGTTAATTTAGCAATTTGGCTGCACATCAGACAGCAAAAAACCTATTGACTGACAAGGCTTGGTTAAAGACATAACACCTCAAACTTAGTTCAAAGGAGAAGTCAGAAAATTAGTAGGCCTATCATACTAACTCCCAAAATAATACAGATATTAATAAATTGTAGACAATTTTATAGAGGTATTTTATGTATATTTAAAAAATGAACCATATTATTAGTGTATTAGTAAAGGCTTCAATATGCCTACATTCTGCACATGCATGATGCTAAAAATAAAGTATTAAATGAATCAGATTCTTACTCCTAGAAAATGAAAGGATATCTTTTAACTATGGTCTTTTCCAATTCCATTTTTAGATTGACACATTTTATCTGCACTGAATGTAATGATTGAGTATCTTTGTTTTCGCAGTGCAAACTCTACGTGGACGCCATGTGGACGCATGGATGCAGTGTGAAAAATGCATGTAGACCACAGACATCCTTCCTGTTAATGGATGATTTGTGTGAGATGGTTGGGCAAGCACACAACTATTGACTTGACTGGCTTTCTTGTTTATACACTCAAACCTATACAGTATGTTTTAAAAATATATATGTTGTTGGTCACAAGGTGATCAGAAGCTCTGCAATACAAGTCTAAATAAAAAAGTCTATTGAGCTAATCAGAAGCTAATGCTGGTAATTGACACTTAAAAAAAGAAAAGCCTGTTAATGTATCTGTCTTTGGACATTTCTTTCATATGCTACACAGCCTAATATTTGGAGAAAGGACAGAGTAGCCTATATATTTAGCCAGATATTATTTACTTCCTCGGACTTTAGCTACTTCACATTTTCATTTTCAGCTGGCAAGCAGATCTCTAACTTTCAGCAAATGGCATGGGACAAGAGGAGGCACGACTGCCGACCAGACAGATGAGCGTTCCACTCGCCGCCTCTTAACAAGCATAGTAATACATCAGTCAAAACCAATAATTTTACTATTAATGAAATTCCAATTTGCCTTCAGTGCATTTCACGTTGACATTTTCCACATTGCAACAGTGCTTTGATAAAGTTTTTTAAATGCAAAAACGCATCTAAGAGGCTAAAGACCAGCCCGGGTGTCAGCGTGCCTTGCAGAGGACTATGGTACTTAATTTTTTATCACCATGTGCCCGGGGCACTGGAAGCCTGAATGTTAACATTGGCTCCATTTTCATTATCATCATATGATTATGGATTTTACTGCATTTAGCTGATAATACAACTAGGAGCTCACCTTAAAAGAAGTTGCTTGAAGGTTTCATTTCTGCCCAAATGAAATTTTCATTTGACAAACAAGTATAATTAGGCTGCACTTCATGTTCAGTGTCAGTCTGTTTTCTGATTGAACTTAGACCAATTTGCTGCCACTAAATGAGTTTGAATAATTTCCATTCTGGATGTCTCGGGGACATTAGCTTTGGGAGTGCTAAGTGGCAGCATGCTTTTTGAAGTTTCTGATTATTTGATGTCACCCCCTCTCTACCTATATATATATTTTCCAGCTTACTTCAAAGTTAACAAGAAAAAAAAAAGACTCTACATAGCCTACCTTGGAGTACAATGAGAATTTGAAAGTGTTTGTACAGGTCTGGGAGGCAAAGTGAAAATGACTTTAATAAGTGTGTAATACACTTCGTTAACGTCAATGCTCTTTGCTCCTTCACTATATTTCTTTCATGTGGTTACTATTATTGTACTGAATGAGTGGATATGTTTCTGTTGAAACTGTTCACCTAACTAATAAAACAGTATCGCTTTCATTAAACCTGCTAATTACAATTTAATACATTAAGAGACCTGCTACAGTTTTGTCATATTAGTTATAAAATGTAACTCAAAAATGTTTAGAACCAAACCTCATCCCGCTTGACAGTCAACGAACAATGTGCACTATAGTACAAGTAAAGGTAGACATGATATTGTAAACAGTATGTAGGCTGCAGTATTGTACTTGTATGAGTTATTTGTTATTCTAGTCTAAAGCCATAGTAATAGCATTCGGTTTAACTTGTTACAATCTCAATACATAAAATATTACACCTAAAATATTTAATTCACATTGAGTTAAAGCTTATTATTGGAAAAATATAAATATAAATGAATATATACAGTATATGGTCTGAAATAAAGCCATGTATTCTCACATAATTGAGTGATTGTTGAATCAGATTTTTGTAGGGACAGAATAAGCTTTCTCCTACATAGGACAGGTAATGAAGATTGGCATATAGATTAAAGTATACTAACAAATGGGTGGCCTCATACAACATTGAAGTGGATGAGCTCTGGGTTCAAATGTGAAAGTAACAATAAGAAGAGCAATACTTCCTAAGATATAGAAACAAAGCACACATGCAAGAATTGATTCTCAAAAATAAACTTTTTTGGCTCTGTTGCTCTGTGCTGAAAAAAACTACCACAAGTTCTCTCTAAGGGACTCATTTCCGTTTACAATGGAGAAGCTATTCCACTTTGTAATTTTTTTTAGTATTTTTTAGTAGTAAGTATATTTAACAATTTTGGTATGAGTCTACTCGACAACGATGTACACTGCAGTGCAGTTGAAGATTATCATTCAAAATAATAAATGAGATTGGCTGGAATTGGTTAGTTATACAGTATATTGTGTATCTGCATCTCAAGACAGATGGAAATTGATACAACTGTTTTTCCAGACCTGCAAACGTTTTTATGGAATTATATAATCATTCCTGAATCAAAATAATCATCATATCCATCCTTTCAGCACTGGAATACTTAACTGGATGTTGCGTGTAAAATATTTACATGGCTGCAGTTACATGGCTGTAGATTGTACAGTAAAGAGCTTTGTAAGCGAAAATACAGGATATTACCATCCACCTATATCACATATTGTCATCTTCATTAATCGTTTTCAACCATATCATTCAAAAGAACTTGTAGAGAAAGCCTCACCCACAAAATGTGGGCTATGGTGTTTACGCTACAGGTAAATGTGGGCTATGGTGAGGCTTTGTCTCAAGGGTAGTTACGCTATGATAAATGTGGGCTATGGTAAGGCTTTGTCTACAAGGGTAGTTACGCTACAGTAAATGTGGGCTATGGTGAGGCTTTCTCTACAAGGGTAGTTACGCTACTGTAAATGTGGGCTATGGTGAGGCTTTCTCTACAAGGGTAGTTATGCTACTGTAAATGTGGGCTATGGTGAGGCTTTCTCTACAAGGGTAGTTACACTACTGTAAATGTGGGCTATGGTGAGGCCTTCTCTACAAGGGTAGTTACGCTATGGTAAATGTGGGCTATGGTGGTTACCATCCTGATCACAAGCATGACATTCTGATAATCACTCTGGTTTACCTCTTTTCAAAATAGTTTGTGGTGGCAGCGCCATCAATCAAAGTTATAGGCAGATGATTGGACCACCTTCAACCAATCAGATGTTACTGGTTAACAAATACAGGCACTTCATCAAATGGATGCAGATTGACCTGGGTATTTTCTCGCAACAGGCAAGTATAGTTTTGAATGTATACCAAAACCATGGATCCAGTGGATCCACTCTGGGGCAACTGTCTTGCAGATAATCAAAAATGGAGCTTGCGAGATCAAGATGGGTTCATGAGCTTGCAATGTTCAGTTCATTACTGATATTTGTCACAGTGATTAACTGTCATTTGGGAAAGGTCTTTCTTCTTGTTGTTAAAATGTTGCCAATAGTTGATACCCATCATTCTACATAAACTGTACATACCCTGAAGGTTTTGGTGATATTGCTCATTTATACTGACTCGTGAATCATGTCACAATACACAGTATGTTCCTGAAATACAACACATTAGTCAAAATAAACAAAAACAACAAAAATTTGCAGTAAATAGACCAAGTTTGAAATGACCGCTAATGTCCCTTGGTAAGGATTTCAATAGATTATTTGTCTCTTAAACCACTCCAGTGATAAATCCCAAATCAGATTTAGGTATCTACAGGCCATGAGACAGTCCCCATCTATGAGAATGATTATTTGTCTTGGCAGCTGTAGGGCATTGTCTGCATTACTATACTGGTAATAATGAGTACCATCAAAACATTTGATCTCAGCTGAGCACGATGATAAAAATTATAAAAAGAGTGGTTAAGATATTATCATCAAAGTTCTGGAGACCCCAACAGTCTACGTTTCACAATTAAAGGGCCACTCCTCAATTTGTTTCTTGAATTGCCCATATTATCATATTATATAAGGATTGTTTTAGTGGTTGGTGCACCTCTCCACTTCTCTCTACTTCAATACTAGGCAATTTAAACCATCCTCCATCCCCCACCAGAACAAATAACACTTTAATGCATAGTACTGTTGCATTTGACTGGACAGAATTCGGGGTCTGGAGGGGTGCTATAACGCAATAGAGTAGTATATCTCTAATGGCAGACTTGATTACATAGTATCGCGTGTGAGTTTATCCTCTTAAAGCACCATCAACACAGCCCCTGTACTCAGATCTGTGGCCAAAGCCCAGGTGATTGACAGGTGCCTGCTACATGGTTGTTAGCAGTCCGTTTGTTGATTTTCCTCTCTTTGAGTGACTGATCTGCAAAGGTAAACATAAAGGCCCTCCTTCAGCAGTGTACACAGAGCACTTGGAAAAGAGTACATAAAAATGCCTCTCCCCGTCGCAACATTAAAGGAGGGGAATGGAGGGGGCACGGGGGACTCAAACAAACGATGGAGAGTGGCAAGTTTGCATTCGCCCATACCAACAGCTCCTATCTCATTAACAAACCGCTGAAATAAAAGGGTGCTTTTTTTGGCTCACAGCTATAAAAAAATTATCATAGTGATGATGTTCCTCAGCCGTCAACAGAGCTGTGATAACGTTGTTTGATGATGACTTTCCCATGAATGTTAAGCAGCCGCCGCGGCAGAGGAAAGGAGCTTATCAGTGCCTAATGCCCATCTCTAATTCCTGCCCTTCTTGAACTAGCCATTTTATAACAGCGTTAACTGTCAAATTTACATCCCGTCTTAATGCCACTAAAGAGTACGGGGGATGAAGAGTAAATGACAGCAGTGTAATGAGAAAGGCAAGGCATTCCTTTCCCCTCTTCCTCCCCCTCTCTTCCACTAAAGAGTAGATGTCTTTCTGCCCTGTGCCATGGTGTCATGATGGAGAGCTTACCTGTGAACCTAGGCGCAAATGAGCTACATTAGCAAGGCCAATCTATTGTGATGAAGAATAATCCAGTGAACCCAATGGCAGGAAGGTGAACAATACAGTTAGGTCAAATCTAGCGGGACAGCTAACAGCTGGAGAAGGCTCAGTCGGATCTAAACACCGAGTTTTGCCAACATAACCGTCATGTCATTTTAATGATTGGTAAACAAAAGGGAAATATGGTGTTGACAAAGCACAGAACAAGATAGCAGATTACCATAATGGTTTCTCAAAATGTAAATGAGTAATTATGTAACTTTATAAAAAAAATAATAAAGACAAATAATGTGAGTTCAGCTATTATATTATTATTAGTAGTATAGGAGGCAGTGTAGTAATAGTAGCCTAATAGCAGCAGTATTGTTGTTGGCCTACTGCTGTTGCAGTACGCTAGGGTAGTTGACTAGTTGACAAATGTAAAGTCAAGGTATCAGTTCTTATTCTAAATATTGGCTAAACTAAAACTAAACTTTAAATAGATTACATTGTACTTGTTAATTATATAACATGTAGGCCTACAGTATACGCTTTTTAATTATCATAATTTATTTTTACAGTGTACAGCACAGTAAGTTAGTGACAGTACAGGAAGTTAGTGCAGTTATCAACCATGCTAAATTTACATTAAATATCTAGTTCAAACTGAGTTAAAGACTATTAGTGAATGCATATAAATATAAATTAATATACAGTATATATGGTCTGAAAAAATGCAATGTATTTTCAAATGAGTGGACTCATGCAACATTGAAGTGGATGAGCTCTTCAAAGTATACTTACATTTTTATTAATTTTCTTCTCTTGAAGATGCTCCTCAGCACCTTGTGGACATGTCGGTTAATTCTCTATCAACAAACTTTCTCCAGGATAGCTTACACCACCTTTAACCAAGAATATGACTCATGAGTTTTACTAGACGGGCATTTGCTGGTTGTTGGTTGTTGTTGTAAAAGCATTTTGTTTATTGGCACAAACTTTTTGCATTAACAATATTGGTGTAATTAATAGATTCACTGATGTCACAGAAGTCATAGAAGTCACAATGTTTAACCTGTTCATTTAACACTATCTAGTCTAGTAGTGATTTTACAGGACATTCCTTGTCATATGTATCAGGGCTTCTTTGGATACAAATGTTTTGAGGTACATGGACAGTCCGCATGGATATACACCGTGCATATTTTGATGTGTATGGTGTATATCTGTCCGATAAACGCAGCGTTATGCGAATTAGGATATTTTAGTACTTAAATGCCACCAAGTGTCAGCATATAGTATAAGAACCTCTGTTTGTTGGAAACTGCTTATGGGACCTTTAAAAGAGGCCTACATGCCTGCCTCTCATCATGGTTGCATTCAGAGCTGTGGCTGCAGCGACTTCAAATGAAACATGTTAAAATGTGTCTAATGCCTGCATGCAATTTATGATGGCATTTAGGCTTCATAAGCTAAGTTGGGTGATAGCATATCACCCAAATGAATTAATTGGGAAAGTATTTCACATTGTTCAAAGGCATTATTCTTTTGTCAATGTTAATAGATAACTATAAGGCCATGCACACAAATTATCTGCAAAAAACATGATTGTCTGCACTGTAAGTAGTGCAGCTGGAAATGGCAATGTTCTACAGTAGCTGCCACAGTCAGCAAGGTCAAGTATAAGCAATACAACTGAAGCAAAAGAAAGGCTGCACCTTATGCTGCCTGTATTGTTCAAATGTGCATGTTAACATATGGATGGATACGTGTTCTATTTCGTCAGGAAAATCAGACTTTGGCAGGGCAGGCCATCCATGATTGAATCTCAGCTCATCTGATTGGAGCGATTTAAGAGTCAAACTGAGCTAATTTCATGCCAATCTGGTTGCCTCCAGTGAAACTACCAAAAATGCAGGAGACTACTGATTTGGAGGGGAATGAGACAACAGATAAATGGTGAAATATAGTTGAAGGGCTTCCTAACCTTTGAGAAGAAATATTTTCATTTATATGTATCGTTTTATCTGGGTTTGATTCTCCATCTATGCAGCTCTGCGAGTAACCCAATTAAACCTCAAATATGGTGAACTAATTGTAAAACTAAGAGGTTTTTAAGGCAGTTGTTCAATGTCACAAACATAACGAGATAGATCGGCTGGTGAAGGTTAACCTGACACGTCAGATATCTGTGTCTGTTAGACATCCATTTGGGGAGACGTCCATTGTTAAGAGCAGGCACTTAAAAAAAATATGTGATTGGATGAACTTGTGAAGCAGTAGAGCCTGTTGTTATCCACACTTGCAGTAGAAAAGTTGGGAGAAGAGTGAAAACATATTTTCAATTGAGAAAAGCCTTTGCCCTTCCAATACATTCTAATAAAATGAATGCTATATTGCATTATCTACTACATTAACCTCTGTAGGACCCGCCATTGTCATTTTCGAGTTGTTTTCAAGTCGCCTTTGTCACACCTAAACCACAGCCATAGATAATACAGTAGTACGAAGCTGATTGGCCACACACTAGGTTTACGGGCCAGAAATTCTCCAAGCTCTCCAGAACTGCTAGGTGAAGGTATCTTTGCACTCTTTGTAAATTTTCATCACAAGAAAATGAACTATAGTTTGAGTCTTGATTTTTAAAACATAAAGGGTATAAACATACGCCAATGGATGCATTCAGTGGACTGAACGTTTTGAATGTTTAAATAACATTTTTACTGAACAACACATTAACGAGTCGAAAATGTTCAAAATGTTCTTGAACTACTGTCATGCGTTTGCTGCATTTAATTGGCGGGCAAATGTCAATGACATGCAAAATGTATTGGCAAACCATTTGGCGTTTTATAAGTAGCCTATTTGTGAGTCATCATTATTATTTAGCACCAGTACCAAATGTCTCTTTCATTACCATATTATACATTTCAAATGGATGCCATCTAATTCTGATATGAAAAATCTGAATATCTTCACAAGGCCATAGACATATCCTTCAATTGGAACAGGTTTAGTGCATTATGCACCAACAGATCGTTCTAATATCATCTTGTGCATCTGTACTGCTAAAACACAATAATCTTAAGCAGTAAAACACAAACGATGGCTTTGTTATTGTTAGCCATGTCAGCGTTGTCTAACAATAATGTGCACCCCTGTATGTATAATGGGAATATGTGTGTGTGTGGGTCTATGGGTGTTGGTGGTTTTCACTCAACTATACCATAAACAACAGCTAGAAAAACACACATTCATATATTACATTTAACCATGTTTTCTAGTTGGGGTCTCTGAGACCACAAGCAGAAGTAGTGTATAATTCTTTGTAGGGGGTGTATTAAACACAATTTCAAAACAAAAACATTGTAAATTAATATTGGTTAAGTTATGAAATGTCATGGAATGTCAAGATGATTAAGAAATGTTAAGTATGATTTTGTACTGTTAAAAAGGCTCTGGGGTCTCACAGACCCCAAACAGAACATACTGTAAGGGTTAAAATAACTAAATCATAATAACTTCCTCATTGCTTCAACACACTTTACATTAAGCAAATGAGGCTGTGGCTTGTTTGATAATATCTGTTAATATATATCGTCTTACCATCCACAGCTATGGGTTGCCTCTGATGAAGGGAAAGTGTGATTGTCAGTTTGCAGTTGTTGAGCTCTGCCTGTGGGCACAATGGATTTGACACAAGAGTGCTGATGAATCTCATCACTTTAATGTGTTTATGCCTGCTAATCTTATTGCTGTTCAATGGAGTGCTACAAACCTACCTAATTTTCCCCTGGTTTTCTCTCTCTCTCTCTCTCTCTCTCTCTCTCTCTCTCTCTGTACACCATCTTTCATACAGAATCCCCAATAAAATGGACAGCTTCCTCCACCTGAGGATAATAGAAGAGCTGTGTCTCAGTGATTTGTGTCAACTGTTAGAAATAGATCTTGACAAAAGACAAAGTGAAGGCAGTTATTAGTGTTTCTGACACCTTCAATTCATCCCATGACTGTCTCTCACCAATGATCGCTTTTCACAGTAAGTGCATTATTCATATCTTTATTGCCCCCACGGCACCTGTCTCATATTAATCAATGGGACTGGCTGCCTATGACAGCAAACACCAAGTATTAATTAAAATGTCATGCTTCCAAATCAATATTGTAAAACAGTTCAAATATCATAACTGCTGTGATAAGTTATTTTTGCTGACGTGAGTTGAAAAAGAAACAGATATATGAGAAAAGTGTAATGGAATTATTCAGAGAACATACATTCATTAAAATTCATTCAAATGTTTGACCCCAAATGCATTAGGCTACTTTATTCCTAACCATTCAAAATGATTCACACTGTCATGAATTGTGCCGGGCTAAACTGACACTTCCATAAGTCAGCAGCAACAAGCCAGGGAGCGAGACACAGGAACTACTGAATTTAACTTTATATCGCTAAGGGTGTTTGTTAAAAGTCACTACACTCATTTGGGAAGATGGCTGTCAGACTGGAATATTTGGAGGCAAAATTATCCATCTGATTTAAAGGGACAGCCACCATTCATTAATGGATAGTTGTGTTGTACAGTATGTCAAACAGTAAAAATGCTTTCATGCCGTCTGTTCTCCTACAATTTCCTATATAAGGAAAGATATAACGAGAACACACCATAGTACACTACTTTTATTGACCATCAGCTGGACAACTCGTATGGACAACATTTCGTGTTAGGTAATCCAGCGAATTTAACTATCTATTGTCTGATGTCTGAATTATATGACCGTATAATAAGTAAGATATAAATAGACAATTTGTTTGGACCGATAATTTAGCTAATGCTAATCTTAGCTAATTTAGATTTGTCATGATTTCAGGGTTGCACTTATGACCTGATCCTGATTACTCGCCCTCCATTTCCACCACCGAAGACAGACCTATGAAGAAAATCCATCTCTTTTTCCAGTACCAGAAAGCAAGCATTACAGTAGCCTACTCAAGTGACATTGTTAACACTGGTGGGTGAAGAACATGACTAGAAAATGATAAAATCTATATTTGTGATGTATTTTATGCCTTTTGTTATGTTATATGGCACGAAGAGTGGACATACATTTACTTTGCAGTGTTTAGGCAAAATTTATAAACGAATATAATAGTACTTGTTTTATACTGCTATTGAGGTCTATGGCGACCTATTTCTTATCCCCCAAAAGAGGGCACGGCCTGTATAGCGGTATAACTATACAGGCCGAATGGGTGGAGCCTAATCTGAGTTTTTTGGGGGCAGACATCAATCATACCAATCATGCGCATTTTTCAATGGTCACTTACGTGTGTTCACATCACAGCACTGTACACTGGCATTCAACGTGAACAAACCTTGTAGCCTACAGGCTACTGTGCTCTAGCCATAGCACTATCGTCCTCATAGGGACAGTGCACGATTATTTGTTGTTTGTAAAACATTACTGTTAAGAATGTAATAAATACAGGAATGAAAAATATTACTTTTTAAAAATGTATTTAGGTACATGTTGTGATGCCTACATGCTGTTAATATAGCTCTTACGGTACTGCCTTGTGTCTAGGCCAACTGTAGCTTAGCAGTTGTTTTCATGTGTACATTTAACTTACCAATGTTATCTAAGATATGTTTTTTAAACGCAGAGCAAGACCTGCACCTAATACCTGGTTTAGTTTAATCCATGGGCCATAATATATCCACAAAATATGGTAATATTAATAACGGTAAAATAAACAAAATTTGTGTGGGCGGGTGTGTCCTTGCGCTGTCCGGACTTGATAATAACCAAACCAACTCCAAGGTATGTATTTTGCTCGTTCCCTGCACTGACGTCACGCAAGAAAAAAATGCTTTCCTGGGCTTTAGGACATTAAACAAAAATGATCGACCCCCCCACATAAAACTTAATAATATAAAGAATAGTTTTAGATCTTGTGCAGTGTTCAAGCAATGTTAATATTTATTTAATAGGTGCTTGTTTTTGAATGGGTGTCAATGGGAATATAGGCTTTCTGCCCCCAGGCGTAGTATCGTCATTGGCCACCATACCCGGAAGAGATCGCAAGACTCCTGCTCGATCCTGGGGACTTTGTTCCAACGAACGGAATTTCCGCATTTGATTATTGGTTATTCAGCCTCCACAGCAAGTTGGTGACACGCCGCCCACTTATGAGACCAAATGCATTCCATTTTTGCTCAATTGAAATGCATTACAATGCACATCTTTCTATGATTCTAAAATCTTTGGTAATAGCCTATATGCTGTTGTCAGATGAAAGGGGCGTGGCTTAGGATGGGTAAATTGAGGAGTGTACCTTTAACTAAGGTTTCTATTGGAAGAAAAAAATCACACACAAAGAATGCTGTGATTTTAACATTTGTCTGTTTTTTTTGTGTCATTTGTTTGACACAAGATAGCTGTATACTGTGCAAAGTTTACTTTTCCATTTCTCATCAAAAAGTTAATAAACCTATAACTATTGGCATGCTTGCATACAATATTTATACCATTATGTGCAAGTAAAGCAAATAAGGTGAATTCAAAACTTTGTGAGGTTTTACACTTAATGAAAGACACTGTTCAAAAGGAATACTTAGGATATGGATAGAATGTGACACATTCTGTCAGAGTAAATTTGGTTTAATAAATGAATTAGCTTCATAAATAATGGCAGTAATGACATTTTAGGGGACAATAAGCCTAAGCGTTGTCAGGAAATAGTTGATGTATGAGTTTCATGCCTCAGCGGTTCCTCAAAATGAATAGGCTTGGGAAGATAGCAGGGGCCTGCAACCAGCCTATTTTCTAGAATTATCTACTTGTTGTCAATTTGCACAGTGGAATTACACATGCAAATTGAACTGCCTGCACAAACACCACTTGGAGATGATAAAAACAAATTAACAAAGGCTATAGAAGGAGGATTTATTTCACTGGCTAACCCAGGTCAAGCAATACATGTATTTTACAATTGTGTGTACCCAATTTTGGTGTAATTATATCAGTAAATTATTCTTTGTAATCTTATTATTTCTCCCAACCTTCTCCTTACACACATAATTAACTTCCATTGTATCCTTGTGAAAAATAAATACATATACTTGGCTCTGCATCAGAGTAACACAGAATAATCTGATCTGAAGTTAATTTCCTCACCTTTCTGCAGCCTAAAATAGGAACATGGTGGGTGGGAGGTCAGTGATTTATTAGTGCTAATGTTTAGTAAAAATACTAAGGGAGCAGAAAAGTCTACATAGGAAAATAATATTAAAATGTATATAATCGGCTTTTGACATCATTCTTAAACTGAGTTGAAAAGTCTGGACCTCCACGTATGCTATTAGATATCTCATTTACTTTGTACACACAGTGCTAATCTGCACTAATGAATTCTGCCACACCAAGCCAGATCGAGATGACTTAAAATTATTACTACTTCTACAGATATGCCTTCCCTCATTTAAGGCTCAATTTGGCTGGCTCGCAAAAACAGTCTGTCACAGTAAGATACTAATAATTAGGGTTTTAAGATGATTAGTTTATCTCCATGCTCTTACAGTACTGCCTCTTATCCACCATGGCCAAAACTTAATAAGACGCTCTAAGTTTTAAACAGCCAACTCCAAATTACCAAGAAATGATGGAAATAATGGAACTGGGAGACATGCCAGCAGAGAGGGAGGAGACATGCATGAAGACAGATCTTCAGACCACTGAAGAATGAGAAATCACACAAAATTAGAAATAAAAGAGGAACAGTGGGTCACAAGACAAAGTAATAAAAATACATCCCACATTGAAGGCGTAATAGCAAGTGTTAGTGCTATTACGCTAACAAGACTGAACTACCTTCAGTGCCATCATGCCCATCAAATGTTCATGTACTGTTATGCTGAGTGAGTGATACTAATGGTGGCATATTTTAGGGGGTATTTTACATGTTCAATATGACATCCAATATCCTTATAGCCACTTATTATGAATTTATCACATATAGTAGGAGACATTGTCAAGGAGGATGCAAAATACTCAAGGTTTATTTGTTTTAAACATTTAATACATAACTGAATAATTGTCTACTCACACCTGATTGCAACACATCAATATATAACTGAACTGATTATATATTATAGGTCTCAGCCTTCTAAATGTATATAGCACAAAATACAGGGTGTAATTTATGTACTATTGGCTTTGCAATAAGATTGCAACGAAAAGAAACCCTAATGTGAATAAGTGTGAAAGAGCAATTTAAGGGTATATGTCCCTTTGCCAATGCTAGAGGCTATACGATTTGCATGCTAATCATTCTAATAATAATGTAATGCCTCAAGCAGTTTGAATAAATTGCCAACCATTGGTCTCAAAAGAAGGCTTATCTCCCAGAGAACATGACACAAATGTATGTTAACATTTGCAACTTCCTTGCTAATGTATGTGCATGTCAGTGGCATTTCAGTCTTGTGGACCAAATAATCACCTCAGTATTATAATGCATCAAACCACCTTTCTCAATAACGTCCCACAGCAGAATATCTTCTCCAAATTGTCCCTACTTGAATCAGGTTTCAACAACACGTAACCGACGTCAGATGTATCAGGGTTCAAATTGGAACTATAACTATTTAATTACCTATCTACAGTATTTAGCTACTATAGGCGATGACCCATGCTGCGCACTTGTGCACCGCAGCCAACGCAATGAACGCATGCACTGGTTGCTAACCTAAGTACATAATACAGATGATTGGTTGAGCGACCAGGTCTTAGCCAATGAATGCGTTGTAATTTCTAACGTCATGTTGTTTACCAGGAAATGTGACTTGCTCTTCCATTTACACTGCGAGTTTTCTTTGTAGTCTCAAATAATTGATTTATTTATGATTTAGCATTTTTGTTTCATCATGTACAGCGGACTTCTTCCCAAGGACTTAAAAGAAGATGATATTAGCTCAGATGACCTGGGCGATTGTAACATCCAGCACGAAAGAGAGGACAGGCGCTCTCCCGAAGTGGAGGGAAATGTTTGTTCACTGGTAGAAGTACCGGTAGATTCATCACACGCCACTGATCAAGAAACTGAATCCTCCAGCTGCAATTTACCTGGCATTTCTCAGGAAATGTGGCAAGTATGTTGCTTGCCAATGCCATATAGCATAATAACATAATTATATAAACGGGGAAGCACGTCCCAGGGTTGACTATGTAGTTTATTTGCTGTCATTGTGTTATAATAAAATTTCAGTATTACTGTCGTAAATTACAGTGCAATATGTATGTGTTTTTACCATAGATTCCATCCACCATCTTTTTGTATAGTACGTGTTCATGTTAATCTATGCATTTTTAGAGATTTAAAGAATTGCAGAAGAGGAAGAATGAGGTCAAGATGACACAAATACCTAGAAGAAGACGTAGACGACACAAGAAAGGTATGATATGAACAGACTTGATGTTGTTTGATTAATGTAAATATCTTGCTTGTATACAGTATGTAGTAGTAATATATGCAGATTTTGCACAGCCTTTCATCAATATAGAAGTAAAACGTCTATCCTTTTTATAGATAATCTAATACAATACTAGCCTAAACTAATTTGTATTTTATATCAAACACAGGAACATATGTTTTCCGATACTATTGTACTAAAACAAACGGTGTAATACCAATGTTCCATACTGAAACGAATGGTTGTTACATCCCTACATTTACCCTAGTGCTCATAGTGTATGCCAAGCCATCTTTAGATGTCTAGTATCTATTCCAATAGTCACTAGACTAGCCATTTTGACATTTATTCTCTAAGACTTACTTGTATCTTTTTATTACACACTATCTATTCAATTAGTTACTAATATCTTTTCAAATTGTTACTACTATCCTTTAGACACTAGCATCTATTTGAATAGTTTTCTAATATCGATTCCAATAGTTACTAGTTATTCTACTGAATATTTACTAGTAAAATACATTAGATACAAGTATATTCCAATAGTTACTAGTATATATTTAGACACAATGGGCCATATTTTAATTATCTAAACTAAAGCTATAACTACACCAAGGCTTGGAATAGCGACTGGGAGTCGTCTAGCAACATGTTAATTTGGATATTGTCTTCGCGATTGTGCATGCTGCACGCACAGGAGCATGCTCGAGCGAGGACGCTCTTTCAGATACCTTCTGAGTCTGCGCGGTCATCCGAGAAGGAAACATTAATAAGGAAGTTGCGGCACTATTAAGGCCTTTTTCATGTTTATGCTGCTGTGGACCGAAATGAGCAGGTGGATATTCTGGCAAAACAAACGCTTAGACTTGAGCAAGTGGGCCTTCATGTCCCTTTAAGCCGATCTGATACTAAGGCTTTTATTAAGAAGTATGTGCAAGCTGTTTGGCAGGAGGGTTGGGGTGACAATGTGCCACCTGTACAGTGTACAGTATACAGAGACAGGTGGTGCTGGGAGGGCGGTGGGCGGATTGGTCAGGTCTCAACCATACCTTATTTAACATTGGAAGACACCTGACTGGGAACTGCCTATACTGTACTCCTGAAACAGTTGACCGTGTACTGCTTCATTGTCCACACTATCGCAGTACTTTTAATGACTTTCCCTCCATTTTCACTTCCGTGCTTTGCTCGGCACAGCGCAAAACCACCATTGCGCGGCGCAAACCATAGGAATGAATGGGTTTGAGAGCGCAACCCTTTACATGTATTTATTTAGCTAGTAAACAGCAAAGCACAACACTGACACCACAATCTAGTAACCTAGTGCTTGCATTATCAAATGTAATCTATGCCTTAATTAAAAAGTAAATGAAGAAGAGAAGACACACTATCCATAGGAAACAGAACAGACGATCAACACGGCGCATATCCATACATTTGCTGTGATCTTGAGCCAGAAGGACTAGGCTGTTCCAAGAAGAGACAATACGTAACAGTTATTGCAAGCCTCACTACCTTGATCAACCAATGCTACAGTACCCTGTAAATAATAGAGACATAGTCTGCAATTTAATGTCAGACATTGGTGTAATAGCTCTTCTTCAGTGGGTTAACACTAAAGAGAGAGAGAGAGAGAGCTGTGTATAGCTCTGCCAACACTGAGCCAATCACTCACTGTCTTCAATCCTTTTTTGTGTTAAAATGCAAACGGCAACAGTTTGCTTGTTTTAGTTCCTTCCAACCCTTATTAGGTGTTTGTGTTTGTGTTTCAAAAAATCTTGGTAGCCTTTACCTAGATTCTGATTGGCAATTTCTATGATCTCTTTCTGGCCATTAAATATTTGAATGAAGATACTGTATCTTCAGATCTACTAGTAACATTGACAACAAGGTGTCTATATATGCTATGTTAATTAGCGCCTAGCTGCTAATAGGATATGTGGATCTCGCAGCCTTCTCCTGCTCGTGATCTAGCCTTTTTATCTATTTTGTAAGAAAAACAATAGCATGCAACTTTGAATGTGCAGCACCCAGAAAAATGGTTTCATTCTTTGACCTGAACAAATGGCTCAGACCAGGAAAGCTTGGTGTTCATAACATTTGCTATTTGTAACTAGTAACTATTGGAATCCATACTAGTAACTATTGGAATAAATACTAGTAGTATCTAAAGAGTAGATAGTAATGTCAAAACGGCATGCCTATGGATTATACTGTATATGAAACCAGTTTAGTTCACATACATTTTTTTTAAATAAGTTAGGCTATTGTGATTAATAAAATAATAAATACAATAATAATTACCACTAACATGCATTGTGTTGTCATGTCTCAACAGTAACAGACAGCAAAGCTTTAACACAGGAAAGGTAAAAAAAAAAAGCATGTTCATGTAATATGTAAACAAATTATAAAATGTTAATGAAGTAACACAAAATCTTGTTATATGTAAACAAATTATAAAACGTAAGTTAAGTAACACAAATTGTGTTTGCCTTTAAGATTATATTTGAATTGACCACTGTCTTTTGTTCAGTTTATTGGTCAAAATAGACCAGTGCTTACACCCTAGTTTAGTTCAGTGATAGAGCTGTGGCCTTGAATCAAATGCATGGCGATTCTGATCTCTTCTCTAATCTCGCACAGCAGAGAACCTCCGATTGAGAACCAGAAGTATTGGGGTGGCCTTAAGCAGTATTTTGGTGTGAATGATAGATTTCAGCCACCTGCATGTGCCACACCCCCTCCAAAGGTAACAGTGCTTTAAACCTGTTGCTGATGTTTAGCTCTTATTAACACCCTTTCTGACATTTTCTATTACATTTGGTAGAGCACACATTTGACAAAAATCCATATTTTATCTCAACCTGAAACTGAGAATAATATTAAGTATTATAATTCAGTATATGATTAGGATGACCTGTTCTCCTGTTTGGTTTAAATGAAATGATTTATTCTTAAAAATAAATAAAAATATATAATATCTTAACCCTATCCACATGTACAGTATCTCACAAAAGTTAGTACACCCCTCACATATTTCCAATATGTGAGCATATCTTTTAATGTGACAACAATGAAGAAATTACACTTTTCTGCAATGTAAAGTAGTGATTGTACAGCTTGTAGAACAGTGTA
>JAODLL010000007.1:5167539-5196938 GCA_026546735.1 Forbesichthys agassizii
TTGTCACATGAAAAGATATGCTCACATATTTGCAAATATGTGAGGGGTGTACTCACTTTTGTGAGATACTGTATATGTCAATTATACATTTGTTTTGTTGCTGTTTACATTTTTTAAGAAAAGCTTTTTTTTGGGGAAAAAATAAAGAAAAATCATAAATAGCCAATACAGCCCTGACAAGTAAATCACTATTAAAGCCAATATATATTTATATTTAATGAACAGTAGTGCTGACCAAATGAATAGAAAATGGTGTGAATACAATATTAAATCATCTGAATCACTTGGAGTATTACATTTTTAAATTAAATGGATCATGTCATGTCAGCACAATGATAACATGGCCTTCATTTATCAAATACGTTTAATTGTAATAATATACTGTATAATATTGTCATACAGTTTAGTGAAAGGTTGTAATAGCAGGAAAATTGCATTTCTATATGGCATTTTATATGACTGGCTCAAGGAATAAAACTATTTTCAGAATATTTTCTGTTCATAAAAGATTATAACTAAACAAAGACAAATGCAATTTAAAAAGTTACCTCAGTATGAAATTGATATTTTACATTTGAAATGTATTTCCATGTCAGGTCAAAATGGAAATATATCCTAAATTAAACTACAGTAATTAAAATGTTAATTCGAGTAATTTTAAAACAATGCCAACAGAGACTTGCAGTAACTCCATTCTGCCTCCTCTGGCCAATAAATATACACAACCATTTTAACATTGTCCTGTATATATCCTGTATGTACATTTAACTTAAGGTCCCACAGAAAAGTACTAATAATTACAGTCTCTTATTCTCCTGTATTATTTATAGTGGATACCAATTGGGTCTGAAAAAAGTGGTGCTCTGCTTCGTAACATAGTCTCGTCATTGCAGAACTGCCTTGCCCTCACTAACCGGGGGCTTCTTTGCACCCCCTTTGCTTAGGCTTGTAATGGAAATGTGTAATTAAAGAGTCACATTTATGTTTGGTAATCTCCTGTAGCATTTCTAAGATTTCCCACTAATATCCAATCAAAAAGGTTTTCATTTGTGAGGAATCTACATATTTGTAGTAATAGCAATCATATTAAAAATAAGGCCCTGGGGACTTTTGAAGTTACTCTTTGATATTTTTTTCTGGCCATTAAAAAAAAAAAAAACCGATATAAATATATATATTCCCCCCTCTATTGCAGTCCGGCCTAGAAAAGAGCATAGAGAGTGCCATAGCTGAAGGGGACATTGCAAAGGCGGAGGAGATGAGCGACAGACTTGCCACTCGAGAGGTACGTTGTGCTGATAAGAGATCTTTGGGGTTCTCCTGCTGTAACAAATCAGGCTAATTGATCCGTGGCCATTTCTCCCGCAAAGACATCGAGGAACAAAAACACATGCAGACACCCACTATTGAGTCCTGCAGCCCTTTTCTATTGAGTTAATGGAAAGCCCTCCCCTTAGTTTTGAAGTGCTGCAGTGTCTAAAGGACTTATGGCTCTGCTTTTTAATGAAGGGCACATTGCTTTCAACCTAACTGTTAAATCATTCTCCAGGTAAGAGTTTCATACCTTTGAAGTGTACATGTCCCTAAATGTAGTAGTGCCTGAAGTTTTGTAGCTAACCGTCTTGGTAGGTATCAAGGATCAAGTGGTTTGAAACTAATTTAGCAGAAAATTGTTTAAAAGACATCCAACTACAGTAGTATTGCACATCTAGGGGACTCACAATGCATCCAGTATCAAAGCGATGTTTTTTGTCCTGCGTGAAGCTTACATTAAGCTAAAGTTTAATAGCCGCATTCCAGAGTTATTGGCCTTAGTCTTTACAGTAGTAAGACACTGAAAATAACATTTGACCTGGTAAGCTTTGCAAATGGCTGTAATTATTATTTGCTTGTTGCTGCACTTTATAAACATATAAAATGATGATCTTAAAGCATTTAAATTACTTATAATAACATTGCGCTTTCATATGTGTATTCATACCTTTGCTAACAAAGTCTTGTTTTGTTTGTAAGTGTAGGTAAACATAATTCCGTGGTGTCCTAAATAAAATAAAAATGTAATATTTGCCATATTCTGCCGAAGTTCAGACCCAGAGAAAATGAAGCAATTGCACCTACACAGTGTATTTTCTCTTTTCACATTGCATTCAGCAATATATATAATTAGCCTATAATAATCATTCAATGTAAGAAAATGTGTTCGGATCCCTCGTTCTTTTATTTTAAGTATATGTATTATAAAATACCATTGAAAGAGACGTTAAATATCAGTTTTCCTCATATTTGGGTCAACCGTCCAAGCAGTCAAATATTGGAACCTAACTGAAAGCACTTGCTAGTGTCTGGAAGAGTAGCACATGCACTGTACTTTCAGATAGCTTGTTAGAACGTAGTGGATTGTGTTCAGCCGAGGCTCCTCCTCTATCACCTGCTTTGCATCCAGCCAAGAATATGACAGAGTTGACAGCAGCCTGGAACCATCCCATTGTTTAGGAATAATAACATTCACATTGCAATATGAAAATTATGTTCAAATCACAAAATGTTTTACAATTGTAAAATGTTTTAAAGAAGAATAAACATATGAATACAAGCAAAACGTGCTGTACATGAAATGGCCAAGCACTTCTGGCATACAGTATATTTAATATAATACATTGATTCAGTATTATTGTATTGATGCACATCATTGTTATGGCTTATAATTCACTGATGCAGTTTTGTATTAGCTGTTATTGTGGACTGAGGAGACCAAAATGTTTGTTTGCAGCAGCCCTGCTCACTTTTGACAAGAGCACTGTGACAAACATTTAGACTAGAAGATCAATAATCCCTACAGTGGCCAGAATCAATTACAAGATTATAATTGAGTGCCTCATTTGGTATGATTTGCTTAGATTTGTAATTTGTTTACCGTCATAACACCAAGACATGATTGTGCCAGGGCTTTCAGTGTAAGAATAGGTCCAGATTTTCTTGGCTAAAATGTTAAAGCATTCTGACAGCTGTGAAGAACTAAATAGCTCTTAAGGCATTATTTGAAAGCACAACCCTTGTATACAGTACTGTACACTGGGTGACAATGCGTAAATGTATTTTCATCCTCAATCTAACAGTTTAATGTTTATATTTTGAAAACAAAGCAGAATGAAGGAAAATGCAAAGCTTGCTGTCAAAATTCCCCTTTTTCATTAAATGTTTTTGTACACTGGTCACTGTTTTGAGCTCTCTCAAATCACTTAATGATTTCCACGACTTATCTTTCTTCTGTTTAATCTGAACATTAAAACAGTGGAGTGAGACCTTATTTGAAGGTTACTTCAAATTCTGTGTTATGCTTTTTCATCTTCCAGGGACACCGTTGGAATATTACAGGTTACTGAGATTTTCTTCTAATTAGTTTTATTATTTCTCTATAGGTAATTTTACTTTGTTGTAGATGGTTTAAAAAAAAAAACATGCTATACTTTTTTAAGAAAGTGTATTAAGACACATGTAATCTCACGCCTTTCCAAATAATGCAATAAAGTAAAGGCAAGATGTATTACCTTTTGACATCTAAGGTTCAACAAAGGCGAAGGCCATATGGAGAAATTGAGAAAGAATGGATTAAAACATGATGTATTGGGTTATTGCAAAGATTTATGGGTTTGCTAATCCTTCTCAATTCAAAAGTTAATTTTTGTTATTGTGGAAATCTTTGAAGTCCGAAAATACTTTTTTATATAAGAACGTTTTAAGTCTTATTAGTTAATTAGATACATTGGTTCAATCCCTCCAATTATGACTGGTTTTCTTTCCTTTCATTATTTCCCATTATTTTACACTCTTGTAAATTGCATATGGACTAATTAATATTTATAATTAGCATGACATTAAACTATACTGTATATCAGGAAGGGACACATTATTTGATACTTGCTGATTTTGTATGTTTGCCCACTGAAAGAAATGATCAGTCTATAATTCTAATGGTAGATTTATTTGATCAGTGAGAGACAGAATAACTAGATTCAGAAATCCAGAAAAACGCATGTGAAACATTTTATGAATTGATTTGCATTTTAATGAGTGAAATAAGTATGCTGCAAAACATTACTTGCCAGTAGTACTTCGTGGAAAAAACTTTTTTGGCAATCACAGAGGACAGACAGGTCTTGTAGTTGGCTACCAGGTTTGCACACATCCCAGCAGGGATTTTGTCCCACTCCTTGCAGATTTCAAGGCTGACGTTTGGCAACTCGAACCTTCAACTCCCTCCACAGATTTTCTATGGGATTAAGGTCGTGAGACTGGCTAGGCCCCTCCAGAACCTTAATGTGCTTCTTCTTGAGCCACTCCTTTCTTGTTTTGACTGTGTGTTTTTGGGTCATTCTCATGCTGGAATACCCATCCATGACCCATTGTCAATGCCCTGGCTGAAGGAAGGAGGTTCTCATCAAAGATTTAATGGTACCTGGCACTGTTCATCAGCCCTTTCATGCGGTGAAGTTGTCCTGTTACCTTAGCAGAAAAGATAGCCTGGCTCCGCCCGACTATGCTCTCAGATCAATTTATTTAGCTGAGATTACAAAGTAAATAGTGTCTAGTTACACCAGGCTACAGAAAAGTACCCCAAAGCATAATGTTACCACCACCATGTTTGATGGTGGGGATAGTGTTCTTAGGGTCATAAGCAGCATTTCTCCTTCTCCAAACACGGTGGGTTGAGTTGATGCCAAAGAGCTTGATTTTGGTCTCAACTGACCACAACATTTTCACCCAGTTCTGTACTAAATCATTCAGATGTTCATTAGCAAACTTCAGATGGGCCTGTACAGTACATGTGCTTTCTTGTGCTACAATCTTGTCCCTGACATTCTTGGACAGATCATTGGTCTTGGCCATAGTGGAGAGTTTGGAATCTGATTGATTGATTGCTTCTGTGGACAGGTGTCTTTTATACAGGTAACAAGGTGAGATTAAGAGCACTCCCTTTAAGAGTGTTCTCCTAATCTCAGATCATTACCAATATATTACCTATATATGACCAGCTCATCTTCTGCCAGGACATGTGATAGCATCTGGCAGTTCATATTTTAAAGATTGAGTTCCCTGGCAATTCTAAAAAAATAACTTATTGTTTTAAGGTCAGTACAATTAAATATTAATCAGAAGTAGAGTGTTATGTCCTTTTGCTTCTAGTATTATGGCTAGTACTGTTACCTAGATAATTGGTTCTCAGCCTTTGTGACCTCTATGGTCACCAAAAATACGATAAATTAAATTAAGAACTGTCGGCTGCAACATGGAGTGCCTACTCCAGGTGGGGAATGAGTCCTTAGTCCGTGAAGGAGTTTAAGTACCTCGGGGTCTTGTTCACGAGTGAGGGGACTATGAAGCAAGAGATTGGCCGGAGAATCGGAGCAGCGAGCGGTATTGCAATCACTTTACCGCACCGTTGTGACGAAAAGAGTGCTGAGCCGAAGGCAAAGCTCTCGATCTACTGGGAAATTTTTGTTCCTACCCTCACCTATGGTCATAAGTGGGTTATGACCGAAAGAACAAGATCACGGGTACAAGCGGCTGAAATGGGTTTCCTCAGGAGGGTGGCTGGCTTCTTCCTTAGAGATAGGGTGAGAAGCTCAGCTATCCATGAGGATAGAGCTGCTACTCCTTCGCATCGAAAGGAGACAGTTGAGGTGGTACGGGCATCTGGTAAGGATGCCCCCTGGGCGCCTCCCTTGGGAGGTGTTCCAGGAACGTCCATCTAGAAGGAGGCCTCGGGGAAGACCCAGGACTAGGTGGATAGATTATATCTCCACACTGGCCTGGGAATGCCTCGGGATCCCCCAGTCAGAGCTTTCCAATGTGGCTCGGGAAAGGGAGGTTTGGGGTCCCCTGCTGAAGCTGCTGCCTCCGCGACCTGACTCTGGATAAGCGGATGAAGATGGATGGATTAATTTCGGACAGACATATACTTCTCTCTGTTTTGTTTCTTTTTAGAATACTGAATAACTGGACTCTTAAAATACAGTAGGGCAGTACTTTCCATAGTGTATGTATAGTAGGAGCCAATAGACTGTCACACTATGTTAGGACTTCCAGTTTCCCCATAGCACTTATAGTACAGTGTGGCTGTAAAACAAATTGATATTGACCAAATATCAAAAAATGTATACTGTACATATTTTTGTTATATATCTTTCAGTTTATTGCACCAGTCCAACACACTGGTGTAATTTGTACTATACCCTCTTCAGGGGCACACACCTTTGGGGTATTACCAGCTGAATGGCACACTGAGAAAGTGGTCAAGTGATTTAAAAGCAGGATTCACCTAGTTCATAAAGTTTCATAAAGCATTGCCTCTAATGTTTAGTCTGTGCAATGTATGCACACAGCGATTCAAATTTCTAGCAGACTTTTCCATTCTTTATTATGTGGCAGCTCATGTTTCAGTCTTGGCTAATGAATAGAAAGCCACAATATCCTTGAAGTATACCCTTCAGAAAGCCTTGCTTTAATACTACGAAGCGTAGGTGGTTCGGCAGGCTTTCTATGAAAAGACATGGTGGCTTAGTTATGACAATGAGCTGAACTAAGAGTATTTCATGTTATTTATATTTTTAACTGTCTGTATTCTCACCACCTTTGCCTGCCATGCCCATGTTAGTAATCATACATTAATGATGCTTTTGTGGAAAGTACTTATCAGATTTATATGTTCCCCGCCCACGAGTACATGAAGCCGACTCTCCCATCAAGACCTCCAGGCGACTCTTGGATAGTTAAGGGACACTCTTCTTTGTTAATTTCCTCCTTCAGCATTAGCAATTTATCACAGAATGAACTTTTATTGTATCTCTCCATGACTCACGTTAAATGTTCACCCATTAATTCTAAAATGGATTTTGAAATGGGTACTAAGCTTTTATCAAATGCCTGGGAATCTCATTTGGATTATTGTTTCATTAATTACTTGATAGACAAAGCATACTTTTCAATGTAGATTTGTGTGCTGTTTAATTAATTAGCATGTTTTCCCTTTTAATTAAAGTCATTTTTTTAAATTAAAGCCCACAGCAAAACACATATATAATTTGTTTGTAATTAGGCCTTAATTGGTGGTAGTGGAAGCTTAGCACCCTCGTTTTCTTTTTTTTTTTCTATGACTGCCATTTTATTGCCAGTCAGCCATTAATTAAACTGTTCTTCTAATTAGCTTCTAAAACTGTTGATGACATATTACTGTAAGTGTGAGTTCAAAGCTTGCTAATAAGCCTACCCTACTCAGAAGAAGCATGATAATGGAATGTGCACAAAGCAGACAAAGTTTCTGAGATTCTTTGCGCTAGTCCCTAAAGATGACATGGCATGAGTATCTGGCATCAGATTATTAGAACAGACTAGCATTATACCACTGGCGGTTCTACTGTGCCTTCCCTGGAGTGGCTCTCTTTTTGCATGCCATGTAATGCTGTTTGTCAAAGTGGTGGCAAGATTACATAAACCTCTTATATGGCTAGCCCCATGACAGACTGGTAATCTTTTTGAGAGAATACTCGGAGAATATCGTAATATAAAAGGTAAATGCCACAGTTTTAGAAAAATGTGGTGTCTGATCTGTTAATCTGACACTTTGAATGAATCAAGATTTTAAGCAACACTTAAGGCTTTAACCTCTAGTCTAAAAGGTCAACTGCATGGGTAAGTGTCACACACAATCCTTGACTAAGATGTGTTTTGTCCTTGTGCCCTGATATTTGACATGGATGTAAGGATAAAATAGCATCAAGTTCAATGAACAGAAGTAATTTGACTCAGAATGCTCCCTTTTGACCTATGTACAGTAGATGGGTGCTATTACTTATTAGTTGAACAGGGGCTCAGGCCTTTACTGATCTTGCTAGTTTTTACAACATTTTTACTTTAGCCTTATCCAGACACTTTTTTTGTGTGCTTTCTCCCACACCTCACTCACAATTACACTGAAATTGCATATGAGCTGCCTAATCTGATATTCATTCCTTTCATATATAGCCCTGCTTTCCAAAGTTGACTAAGGACACATTATTTAGGCATTAAGGTAGCGCGATAAGGGAATTAGTCTGGTCATTAATCGTTTACACGTCAAATGCGGCAGAGCAGCTCGGGATGTGATTTAGCGTGGCAAAGCCATATAGCCCTTGTTAATCCACCTCTCACACGTTTTAATTGGAAGAGACTTCCCTGGATAGGAAATTTATGAATGGGTTTAAGTCCAGTCCTTTTTTTTTTTAAAGCCATCGTTTATTTTAATGTGCTAATAATAAGAGTTTTAACACTTTATCCATGTGAAGACATTATTGTTGACGTTTATCAAACTATTGAGGTACTTTTATTGAAGCTATTGTGTTTCTGTATTCATTGTAAGAATTTAAACATTCCACAGTTCTACATTGTAGTTTATTCCTACTGAATGCAGTGTTTGGAACAATTTTTATGAGGAAGTTGAACTTTTCTGTATTTTTGAGTGCTGCATTGAGGTCGCATGTTTGGTTGTCCGTTTAAAACTCCATGGTTATATAAATACATAGCTTCAGAAAAGTGATTTAACTGTCCTAGTGGTCTTAAGCTATTGCTGTTGCAGTGCCAGCATTGTGTGCCACAAATTTCCTGCCTTTAAAATGATCTTAAGGTCACAGTATTGAATCTTTTTTAATGGACTTTGTGTTTAGCTGCTGAGCTCGGGAGAGATTCAAGTGAAAGCCATACACAGAAACTAAAGGATGTAATGGACATTTAACTGTAAATTAATATTGGTTTTTGGGTGGGAAAATAGCCTTTGATGAATGTTACAAACATGAATTCAAGAGCTTTTGTGGCTTCTGTCTTTGTTCCAGCTTTGTATTTTCACTCTTGCTTCACGTTGTCTTTTTTTTTTCTCCCAAGCTTCTGATGTAAAAGGATTTGGCACTAAGATGCAGCCATTGGTGGGGGTGGCAGGGCGAAATCCTGAAAAGTGGATCAAAAAAGTAAATGAAAAATAATGTCATATTACGGAAAATATGAGAGGCTAATTTGTGCCGACTTTTTACTAATTTCGTTCTCGCTGCAGAAAGGGGAGCCGTCACCTGCTCAGCGCCACAGCGGTGACAGTGCCAGTGATCCATGAAATAAGCTGCCGCTGGCTTTGTTCAGATAAGAATGAACAAATCTGCACAATGTACTGCTCTCGGAATCTCATTTTCATACTTGCATGCAGGCTAAAAGAAATAAGCTGTTTGCAAGGCTTGATTAATCAGACATTTGAGGGGCTTTTTCTTTTTTTGTCTCTGATCTGTCCGGTCTCCTAGGTAACTTGGTTGACACCAATGTTGAGCCCCAGTAAAGACAATCAGGGATTGTAGACTAAACTGATAGGAAAGAAAAGTCATAGAGACAAAAAAAGCGAAGGACCTTTTATGCTTTAAATATAGTTACAAAACTGAATTTATGCGACGGGAATATTGAGGAAGGGGCACGAAAGGCTGTTTGAATTTTTGGAATTTTTGGAAAGAAAGTTTTCACAACCATTGCATTTCAATTACTCTCTACAAGAGGACAGGTCAATGTGGGTTATTGTTGTGCTGGAAGGAGGGTATATCTTTTTTTATGTCTTGAAAGAGACCCATCAAAGAGGTTCATTTTGATTTAGTTAAAACTAGGCATCTCACAATGGCTTTATATTTGGTAAATGTATGAGCAGGGGCTTTATGTAGCTTTATCAACAATTTAATATGCCTTTTTTTATTTATGATCACTACACATTGAATCCACTGAAAATAATTTAGCACCTATATAGCACTTGATCCTGATGCTTGGAGAGCCCTGGGTTGGTATTATCTATTGTAACATCTTCAAACACATGAGAAATCACCCTTTCATTTTACCATTGAATAGCACTAGAAACATCATGTAGACTTAAAAATCTCTAAAATGGCAAGGCATTAGAAAACTGTCATAGTATGTATGCTTCAGGTTATGCAGACGCGTTCTCAAATATTCCAAGTGACTGTATAGATGAATGCCCTGAGGGCCCCGCCAGAGCCCAGTTCTTGCAGCCAGCCGAAACCCTTATCTTAAATCCAAGCAAAGTACCATTAATCTTTTTGAAAGACCTTTATGGCTTTTAATGTATCCCAAATTAGAACATTTTACACCCTTGGTTCCTGAAATATGGTGATAAAAAGTCTTTAGAGTTGAATTTTTCCTGCCTGCTCACTCTGACCTGCTTAATCCCAGCATGCATTAGGAGATATTTTAGTTTCAGTCTTTCTAATAAAGTTTATCCCGCTTAATTATAATTGAAAATTTTTTTTAGCTTCTCCTTTTTTTTTAATTTATCTTTTTTTCTTTTTTTTTTTGTCAAGTGGCGCAATGGTGGCACATTTCTTCATTACCTTAAGACTTTCTAGCTCCTGATTGTACTGTAACCATTAAAGAGAATTGCCAAATGGTTTGGTGAAATTGTTCCAAGTTGTTTATCATAGTCTGGTTTGGTTGAGTAATAAACCTATCTCAGGAGTGACGGCGAAGGCAGGATTTCTCCCTTTGTTTCCCGTGCTTCTGTGCTACTGGTTGTTGGGATTATTCTGCTCCACAATACACACACGTCTTCCCTGGGATTTGAATGTTTGCCTCTTGCAGTCACGGCCATTCTTTGCACTTCAGATGTCTGCCCACAGTATTTCCAGTAGAAGTTTGATACTGACGATGAGTGGAAAAAGCCATCACATTTTTTGAAGAAGAGTTTTAACAAAAAAAGTGTTATATACCCTTTTGATATATTTCAAACACACTTATTCTCCTTATGATAAATGTGTCTTAATTTAAATGTATGAATACCAATAACTGCAAACAATGTATTTGTTGATATTAGACTGCTTACTTAGTGTTACATGGGTTATAGTATTGGTTTTATAGTTTTAATATAATGAGCACTGATTACAAATTATTTTCTTTTAGAATAAATCAAGTTACTATAAATGTGTTTTATCTCAGCAAAACTAATATTTTAGTGTCTTGAGAACTTGAAAACTAATGTGCTGTTTGGTTAATAATACTTGATATACTTTCAGAACCATAATGTATGCATATGTTTTGTGGTTGAAAACAAGTATGGCCTGGCTTGCCAAACTGACTGACTTAATTGTCTGACTCTGTCTTCTCTAGCTGGCTGTGCAAATTGCACAAGCGGCTGATTGCCGTGACTTTGTCCAAAGCAAACAGGAAGAGGAAGCTAAGAGAGCGGCCCAAAAAAGGAAGAAGCAGATTGCTTGGGGGTATGTCAGAAGTTTCTGTATTTAAAGGTCCGCACCTCAGTTTGTGTTTGGAACTGCATTGATGCTGAAACCAGCATTACAAAAACTGGTGTTTTATTTTGAAGCTTATAGGGAGCAAAAGCTAGCATATCTCTATTCTTCTCTCCCTGAAGTACCTCTAGGCCCACAGCATCTCCACCTCTACTCACACTATTTGTTATTTATCTAATAATTATTCTACTGAACCCTAGATTAGTTTTAAGGGGTTCCCCTCTATTTGTGTTTTGCAGGTTTGAGGCCAAGAAACGATGGGAAACCAAAAGCAACATGGGATACATGTAATAAACATGGCAAGCAACAGAAACGGGACAAACCATGCCTAAGGATTAAACATTTAATTGTTCTATAATTTATTTTATTTTTTTATCAATGTGTGTATAAAACCGGCAATTTTGAGGCGTAAAAGGTTTATGGTGTGATATCCTGGTGGTATGAGTGGAACATTATTTAGCATTGATATTAATTCCGCAGGAATCCAATGGTGGCTGTATTGTTACTTTTCATAAAATTTCTGTGATTTGTGCATTTTTATTTTCTCCCTCAAATTAAATCTGGTGTATATTACTGGATGATGTGTTTATTTATTGCTGTAAAGTGGGTTAATCATAAAGGCACTCAATTCTTCTTTTTAGGAAGAGAAAGAAAAGATTAGGGCCCTAATGCAATGTACAGGATAATGTGTGATAGGATTTGCTCATACAAAATTAAACGTGGTTGCTGTTGTAAACCCGAAAGTTGAGCGGACAGAAATAGTGTAAGACATGAAACAGGCTTTTGCTGTTGGCCCTCACCCATAAGAGAGATGCAATTGTTTCTCGGCCATAACAAGTGGCACACTAAGCTTGTATATTTAATGCCATGTACATGCTTTCTCCCATATTGCACTTTGATCACCATTTTGAAAAAATGTTATTCGCACCGTTTATCTGTTCTGAAATGTGTTTTCCTCATTCAGATCGCAGGCAGTGTTAACATAATTGCAGACCGCATGCAAAAATGATAATTACTTTTATTCGTAGAACTTTTTCACATAAGGAAAATGATTGCTTTGCTTCAAGGTAATGATAATTAAAATGAATCCACCTAAGTTGTTTGCATAGCACATATTTTGACACTACGATATACTGTAGCTTTGCTCTCTGCTGAATCAGTGAAAAGGGGGCAAAACATCAGCATTAAAAGTTTGTAAGCATTGTACCCAGCTATTATTTGAGGCACCATACCTAAATAAACCTAGTTATTGTAGTAGTAATATATTATGAACTTTTTACTGTAAAGTAAAAGGGTGTTATGTGTTACATGTAATCAAGGACTTGTTTGAACAGCTGTGATTTGGTGAGCATGGGTGTTAATTAAACTATTAATTATCTCTATAATGAGAGACAACTTTAAACTGTGTTAAGAACATCAAAGTACAACATGGTATGATGACATGATATTTGCTTCCATATTTAAGAACTCAACAATGTTTTTTCAATTTATTGCATTATTTTCACTATGCGAGGACTGTTTTGGAGATGGCCCTATGTGAGGTTGACGAATGGTTGTTGACCTGTTTTTGCTTTGTTTTACAGTATATTGTCATGAAATAGACCTGTGCCTGCATATATTGACATTCAATTGGATGAATTTAAAAATATACAGAATATACATCCATCCATCCATCTATCTAAATAAAAGGCACTAAGCATTGTGTATGTTATGTATAAGTGGGTTATTGATAATACTTGAGTTTTGCCACAATATTACAGCCAAGAGCAGTGCTGTATCAATAGCATCTCACTTTCTCTTTGAACACAGTATAATGCCTTAAGCAGATAAGTGTGTTTTTAAGATGGAAAATCAACTTTACCTCTAAACATATAGCGGAGCTGCTTTAATAGGTTGATACTGGAGGCCAATCTTAGCCCCTTGACCTAGGATGATTTGTTGTAACATTCAGTCCTGAGGCAAGTGTAAAAACACTCTAAACAAGCAAAACATTTGTTGTTGCATGGTGTGTGTAATAACAACAACAAATCCTGTTAAATGGTTGGAAAGCTGGTGTATGGTAAAAATGAGTCTTCATCCATGAAAAGGAACATGTTGGATGCCAGACATACTGTAGATCTGGAAAATAAGCTGGTGTATGGTAAAAATGAGTCTTCATCCAAGAAAAGGAACATGTTGGATGCCATACATACTGTAGATCTGGAAAATAAACTAGCAACCAGGCCTAATACAATACTACATTATGTATTTACAGCACATGGCTGTAGTTAAACAAATGGACACCTTAATCTATTTTGTGATGTTAATAAAATGACCATGTTTATAAATTAATACAGTATATACACACATATTGTCACATTAGCAGCATTTTATATTCCTTATCATTATGATGTAGCCTCATAGTGACTATGGATTTTGGCAATTTCTTTGGCTGGTTTGACCTGATTAATTCAGGCACAATGGCAGTTTTAATTAGCGTAATCATCGTCAAAGGCTATGGGGTTCTTTAATGGGTTGTGTTTGTCAAGATGCATGTTTTCAGTGCAATATTCTTTAAAGTGATTAACAGTGTCACAATTGATAATTAAGGAAAAGTGAATTGATCTTAAAACCAAATTAACCTGGTTTAAAGATATGTGTTGGCAGTTCATTGGATAAATACACAGCTGCAGTATTTATCCTCAATGATCACACCACTGACATTACTGGAGCATCATACCACTGCACATCTTTTGTGGTCAAATAGACCAAAAAAATGCCTAGTAGATCTGTTTCATGAAAATTATAAATAATATCATACTGTAATAAAGCAATTTGAGGTTATTTTTGTTCTAAGGAACAACGTGTACGTACTTGACTTGAAGGATACTAGTCAATAAGTGAAATGCTGAACAACCTCAAACTGCAGGGAATTAGGTTCATACATTTGATTATGTTTAATGTGATTTCTCATCATCATTAAAAATTGCTATACATGGGTTACTAAATTGTGATTTGATTAAAAATGCTTTGAAAGCATGTGTTTTATCGTTTAATTTAATTCATATAATATAATGTTATAGAATAATTTCTTTGCTATTGTGAAATAAAATTGTTCAGAATAAGAAATGTGCTATGCAAGCAGTTATTGTAAATTTCATATTCACTGCACACATTCTGTATTGCATTTTATCTGTATGAATTATTAACTAGTTAATGAATATTTCATTGTTCTTTATAGAACCATTTAACAATCCCAACAAAGGTAATGACATCTTAAGCAATTCCATGCAGTACCTGTGTAATGGAGGCCTGATGAGAGGGAATGACTGGATTTCAGTAGAATACCAGGAAAAGTTGTTAGCTAGGTATTCACTTAATATATTTTCCAGGTATTTGTTTATTTGCATGTCTTGAAAAAGTACAAGAATGAAGAAGAACGAGCCAGTCGCCATAACGGTGTGGTTCTCAATCATCTCTACCGGTACTCATCTTGCACCGTGTTATATTCAGCCCCCCGTACTCTGGTGTAGCCTACAGCTCAAACATCATGTGAGCGGGAGCAGAGACTTCAAGAATGTGATGCCCCATAGACCCTGGCATTTATAGGATAAGTAAGCAAAATCATCACTATGAATGTTACCACACATAAATAATGTTGTATCTAACAAACCAATGCTACAGATATGGTCAATTGTACATAATGTCACCTTCTTAAAATAATGAAAACAATATTGACATAGGCCATTATTATCCAACTGAGGATGTAGGCGATTTAACCAGAGGTGGCCAGCATTATGAGAATATTATTTATGCTAAATACAAAATTATACTTGTCAGAAAACGATTTATGACATTATTTTAAAAAGGGGACGATACGTTAATTATTTAATTTATTTAATTACATACTTGTTACTTTTTTTGTTAAAGGATATAACGACCCATCTTGCATTTCATGACATTGATAGTGCACATCCTTAAAATAACAGCCAATAACAGCCAAAGTAAGACTTGATAAGAAGGAAGAAAAATACTAGCCATCTGTTAACCCTAATACCACAATCATACCTATAAACAGTACATCTGCCATTCAACAGCATCCATTAATAAAGTCATGGCATAGTGTTACAGCCATCCTTGTTGTTGTAAACAATCATTTGGCATGCTGGCTTCTTACTGTTAGGGCAGGCTTGATGAACATGGAACCAATTTGTCTTCAAACCCCAAGGAACTAAAACTCTCCAAAGTAATTCTGACATCCTAAAACCTTGTCTCGACACAAACAATTGCTTTGTAAAAGTGATTTTAAAACCCCTGCCAAGCATAATTTATCATTTGAATGACAATAGACCACTTAGCAGTGCCTAAATTATTTCTGTGCTCTATCTTCTTCTTAACGGTCTTTGTGTTGTACAACGGACGATCATTAACGTTGATGATGTGGTGGTCTCTTATCTGGGGCCAAGTCCTCAGAGCTTAGTCGAGAAACTGCCATGTTATGACAGCAACTACTTTTTTCCCCAAGAGAACAATCTGTAACAGAAAAATCTTCACCAGTAAATATTCTGTCAAAGAACACCATTTGTTTCCTGTATGGAATTATACCAGAGAGATAAGAATTAATGGACAAATGGGGAAAAATCTCAAACTTGTAGCTGAGCAGTTTGGGCTTCAGAGTTCGAAGGTCATACACTTGCATATAATGCTTTCACCTTGATGAGACCCCTGGTTAGACTCTCTGGTAGCTAGAATAGTTTTTTCTAGTTTTAATTTAGGTATTGTCATTTAGATTGTAACCATAACCTACAGGTGTAAGTAAGATATGATTTCATAAAATCAAACTACAATGTAAACATTGCATACACACAGCCAATGTAATTATTGAAAACTATTTCACCCACACAATTCAGCCAGTGTATTGAGATTGGATGGAAATTGAACATCTATTTTATAAATTACTTTTTACTGTTTTTTTGTTAGTGATGAAACTTAAATTCAGTCCAGAAACTCTAAAGTGCCATATGAGCAAACACCTATAGGTACCTTTGACCAATGCTGGCTTTGAGACCATTTTGTTATTATTGTGAAGTTTTATTACCCGTGATAACTGTCCTAATGAGATTTGCCATTGGATTTAATGAAACGCACCCTGGCCATCTGTATAGTTGACCATAGTAAAGGGCTGAATGCTATCAAGTCAGAATTCAATCGCTGAATAATATCCCCTTTGTTGGACTCTAGGAGTGAGTACCTCACACTATATTAATTTCAAAAGGCTTCATTTTAATTAGCTCTCATATGTTGAAAAATTCATGAATTTGTCTGCATTTCCCTCTCCCATTGTTGTAAACGAATGGTGTCAGGCATTCAGCAAATGGAGGGAAAAGAAAACATTACTAAAAAGAAACAACTGTTTATGTAAATAGACACTGCGTGTTTACTTGGTGGAAGAAAGCGAGGGTCCTGAACAGAGAGCTAAGCTTAACTAGACTCTGCCAGCGGGGACCTCTCACCATCAACTTCAGTCTTATTAAACTGATTACCAACTCCAGCTAATTAATCAGAGACACGGCCCTTTCTTGTCATGCAGGGAGGGACCTCTGCATGTCTCACAGAGTTCCTCTCTTACCAGTAACCCCCCTCCCATCTGCTCTGCCTCTGTTCCCCTTTCTCCCTTCCCTTTTTCCAGCTCTGATTGAAGTAGGGAAGCAGTAATTTCCGTGCATCATCTGGGCCGGCAGAAAGGGAGGACAAGTAGTAATTATCTTAAACAAACATGGCTGAGATTGCTTGAGAAGGTACCTCTTTATTCAGCCTTGCGAATTAAGAAAAAAGAATGAAAGCGTAATGGTTTGAAAACACATTTTACCACCCATTTTATTCACCGCTGTATTGCATTTGCTGTACGATAAGCAATCACTCCGTAAAAAACATTAGTAGGGACATCAAAAGGTGTTACATGGTTCATAAACATTGTATTAGAAAGCTATGAGCGTGCCCTTCTGGTGTTGCCGCATCCCCTGATTTTGATCATCCATCTGTAACTATGTGAAAACCACAATACATTCAATGCACTAGAGATGAATATTGAATAACGCTCACCTGCTCATAGCTGAATGAATTTATTTGGACAAATTTGACACGTGACATGGAATCAGACATCGCACAACACTGCAATGAATTCATTAGGAGTTTAACTCAGAGATATCAGCGTTTATGGGATGTTCTCAAGCCCAGGTCCCTGTTCCCCTCAATCACATGACCTGCTGCTCTGTGCGTTTGTGTTGCTTTTGTCTTCCACTGATGTGCATGCCGCCACCTCTGGAGAGGCTAATGCTGGTCTCGCTTTGTCCTGCAATCTTACCAAATGCCAAGTGTAATGGTGCCCCTATTGCTCCTAATTAATGCACGATTAAAGAGTGAAATAAGGGATTTTAACAGCATTATTTTTGTCAGAGGAGTAAGAAATTAATCCCCTTTGGATCTTGCAGAATCATTTAAGGATTCTCCTTGTTCTGTTTATCAAATAAACCAAGTAATTAGAGACTTTAGATAAGTAGGCTAAATTGATGCCCTCCCTATGTCTTCCCAAGCTAGTGTTTCCTGATGCTCCGGTAATGTGTGGCATTATACTTGTCCAATAACAATGTCCTTTGTGTTTGGCAGTCGTGTAATTACACCAGGGAGCCTTCTTGACCTTGTTCTATCGTACCTTTTGGATCAGTGTGTTTCATTTCTCCACCCACAAAGATACACCGCTAGGGAGAACACATACTTAGCCGTAAATGTAATGTAGAGAGCAGCCAACTGAGGCTTTAGCACATTGTGCGGAGCATTGCTTCAGACCAATAACACATTTACAGTACCTGTTTAATCCTCACGTTTGCTTCTATACTCCTCCTGATAGGTGCTCCAATGTCAGAAATGAGATATTAAAGTGCATATCTGACCTGAACAGGTTAGATAGGAGGTTTTTTGGGCTCCTATTCATACAGTGCATACAGTCAGGGCTCCTTTGCTACCCTTTATGGTACCTTGGGAAAGGATGGCTATTTCTGAGGTTGCGTCAGTCTTTCTGACACAGCACCTGAAGCAATACCAATGTACTTTATTTCCCCCAAATAGGCACTTTGAAGCTTAGCGGGGCTAGTTCCTTTAATAGTTAGACTCCACTTCATCCAGATGAGGAAAGACTTGTGGAGGTTCACTCCACTCGTTGCCATAGGATGTTTATGCTGTTGTTTATGTTTAGTTGTGTCAACGCCTAACGATTGGTTTTGTTGTCAAGAATATTATATAGCAAAAAAATAGGTTTCATATTCATCACATCACTGGTCATTTTCAGTTTGGAAGCCCAGAAAAATCATCATTCTCTGACATTTAATAGAGATTTTAGGCATACTAGAGCCGCTAATCCCACTTACCACTGCAGTTTACTGTGTGTAAAACATGTGGTTACACAGATTGCGGGTGAGGGTGGAAGAAAGATTAGACGGTGGTTTTGGTCAATCGTGTTTACCTGTTCAGTGTACTTAAATCCAGTGTAAGTTGAACCATCATTGAACCCCCCTAACACCCCCCTTCCCCACCCCCAACACACACACACACACACACACACACACACACACACACACACACTGTGTCTTGATGTTTGCTATTTCCCCCACCCCGTTTTACAGAGCGTTGCTCTAATTAGATCAGGAATTACAGTGTGGATTAGGTGATGGTGAGGGGTGCCAGCATATCTGACCACGGTAGCTATTTCAAGTCACCATTTTGAAGGTGTGCGTTTAATGCATGTTTATTTGTTTAGCATTATAATGTGGCTATACCGGAACAGAGACAAACGCTGTTAATCTCCTGTTTGCTGGCAGTACATTACAAAGGGGTAAAGCAGGATTTTTCTCTAGCACTGTACACACTCAAAATTCAGCATTGTCCATTACCACTTAAAGACAGCTGATAACAAGCATCATTAATTAAACTGTGGGAGTAAGTGGGGTTGCATAAATTGAAATTAATAATCGACTGCAAACAGAAATAGTATGCACATTTCACAATTGTTTTCTCAATACTAATGTAGCCTGATTAGAAAGGTTGGGCTTGTGTTGGCATGTGATGTTTCAAACAGTCCTAGGGATAGGTTTAGTCATGGAGTGCTCTTTTAATTTGCTAGCCACATTCTTACATTTTCCCTAAAAATTATCAAGTAAGCATTTAATTACTTTTACTTTTGCTGCCAACTTTATTAATGAAAACAATAAATACCCATTGAATAAACAATACACAATTTTAGAAAGTTAATACTAGTTTGTGTTTAGTTAGTTCATGTATGTAAAATACTATACTGTTCTACTCTAAAAACAATTTAAGCAGAATAGTTGAAAGAATGTAATGTATTAAGACTGATATTATTTGATTCCAAACATAGGTGGTGTGAACATCTTAAGTATGATACAAACCAAGTATAACATGTTCTGTTTAGGGTGATGACACACTGGAGGCACATCATGGTCCTCTCTAAGGACATCAGCATGCTTGAATGAAGACAGCAACCATTAGCTCTGTTGTCAGAGAGAATCAGGTTCAGACATGCCCACCAACATCTGGCTCTGAGGAGACAGGAATCCTACATCCGAATCCACTTAATAATAATTTAATTATCTTTATTTAATCTTAGGGGCTGGACAACTTTCCCATGTGGTGTGCCACAAAGTACAGTGGCCAATAGCTTGACCCTGAGCTGTAACACAGAGGAGCTTCATAACCCCCCAGTTGAGTGTACACCCTATAACGTTGCAGTATAGAGGAAGTGCCGGGTAGCGGTCTATTGCAGGGATCGCTCATGAATAAATCATTCACATTTGCACAGTAATTTAACTGTAAAAAGAGACTAGCAATACTGATCGGCAGAATCTAAATCACGCAGGTGACACACAGTCCCTTGAAATATGAAATGCAGTATGGGGTTTGACAAGCATCTGCTAAAAGCCACAGTTGAAATCCATATGGTGGGGAGATAATTGACGCGCGCATGCCCGGGCTTGACACAAGCGTGGATACACAACGGCCTCTTTGGGTGGGCAGAGGTGGCTGGAGATTTGAGGCTGGAAGTTAACATATCTTTTCACATGGTCTCCTTGAGCTCGGGGCGTTATCTGAGAAAGAGACGAGTTATTGAGGCACTTCCTGCAAATGACATGTTAAATGTCTCATTAACGTTTAAGACCTTTGCAAAATCTATCTCCCGTTTCCTCATAGAATTAGAGCAACGTAATGTGGCCGTTAAAGGGACATTGATCTCAAAGGCATGAAGGGAATGATTTAGCAGGCTTTTCTCTGTAAGATTGTGTTTTATCATTTTGTTCATTGCTGGGATATTTTAAACAGAGTGAAACGGGATCTCAGGTAAATCGGGAGAATCGCTGATGCTTCAGTAATAAAGAATTCACCTTTTCCACCCCTTGGGGCCTCCTCACTTTTGAGGTCTTTGATTCATTAGTACAGCAGGTCTCTTTGGGAAATCCCACGGGTAACCCCAGCAGAAAGGGTTTGATGCACACAGCACCTTAAGGACACCCCGATCCCCTCCCCCAGCACACACACACAAGCACACGCACATGCACGCACACACACACACACACACACACACACACACACACACACACACACACACACACACACACGCACACTAGCAATGTCATGCCAAATAGACATAAATCACAGATTCCAGCAACAACATTCACTTGTTTCATTTTGTTTCATTTCTTACATTCACGCACAGCCACAAATGAGTTTGCTGTCAACACGTTGAGGAAAGCACTATTCGACGTAGCCACATCGTGCCGTGGGAATTTCCATTAAAGGCGTTTCAGTCAGAATCGGCGTGCAAATAAATGACACGCTCCTGGGAAATCACAGTAACAAGCAGATACATGTTTAAACTCTGGAGAGATTTCTCATTTGAGCTGAAGAGGGCTTCCCAAAATACAGATGTGACGCTGGCTCCACCAGACAGGGCTCAATGGAGCCCAGGCCTCCTAATAAGTAATGAAGCAATTAGACAGACTATTATGAACACCTGTGTCGCTGATTGGCACCATGCAGCTCCCGCCCGCTCTTCCACTCTAAATACGCCTTAATGTTGCTAAGTTAACCTCTAACAAGCCCTGTAATGACAACGTGGGCCAAAACACACTACATTGATGCACACACGCACAGAAGGTTCACATTAGGAAGAAGGGTTCATCACAGAGAGCTGTTTGCGTCATGTATTATTGAAAGCAGTCCTTGTATAAACACATCTCCAATAAATCGGGGTCTCGATTTTACGGATTCATTAAGGTTAATGCAGTTTTAATTAGTACTTGATTTGAAGCCTATTAGCTGCAATTTTCAAGTCCATTTCAGGGACCTGCGAAACGACATTGCATGGGATTAATAGGATAAAACCTCACTTGGAATTATAGTTCCCCCTGCAAAAGGGTTTCCTCTCTTTTCAGTGTATCAGCTTGTTTGTTTGCACACCTGCTTTGAGTCACATTAAAACAATCTAATGAATATAAAGCTTCGGCTTGAGGGATTGCGTCACCCACTAGATGAATGAATGAAATAACATTATGATTAGAAGGATTCTGAGAAAATGATTGAAATAATTACAGACCTACCAAAACACACAAGGCTGTGACACCTTTTCCCCCACAATAAAGAACAGCCTTTACACTTGTGTTTAATCCTGGACATCATACCTCATAGCACATCTAAAAAGAAGCATGGAAATGACTGAGCAGGAACACAAACAGTGTCTTGAATGATGATGTGCAAGCATTGGGGAAGCTATCTTTGTATTGGAGGTGAAATTACAGGAAGACAGCGCAGAGCAGAACTGCTGACAGCTGGAGTCACAACACATCAGCACATCCACCAAGCCAGGGCCTTATTTATATGACATGCGTACTGTACAGAGGTGAATTGTTAGCATGCCTTGTTTTCTGTTGTCACAGCAAGAGGCTTCTCTGGAGAGTGCCACAGTGAGGGAGGAAAATTGCGCTCCGACAAGGTTTTGAAACAGGTGGCTCTCCTCATAGGTTCTTGAAGAGGGTTCTCAGTTTTGCATGTCTGTAAATTGCCGCCAGAAGTGAATAAAATGGTCCCATCTGTAAACTCAAACTGCACAGACCCACTTCAGAGACTAGAGATCAATTTGGTGCATTTATTCTTTGAGAGAAGCACACAATGGGAGCTCGCTGAAGATCAGTTTTCAATTGGATAATAGGGTTGAGAAATGAGGGGATCAAGAGGCCGTTGCTTTCACACATGCTCATACCTTCATACAGTAAGTGTAATGGTACTCTATTATCTGTTTCTGTATCAAGTTATATTTGCACCTACTTAGTATATAGTGAAATATGAAACATACACCTCCCTATCTATCTATCTATCTATCTATCTATCTATCTATCTATCTATCTATCTATATATATATATATATATATATATATATATATCATTTTATGTATTTATGCAGTGGCTACCCTGACAGATGGTATATTTTCACACATGCCAGCTGCATTTAATGCGTAGCTTAGTAGTCTATTGTATCACTGAGCCTGCGGTCTGCATTTCCATGAATGGAAAGGGTAGCCTAAGCCACACACTTCCACTCATCTAGTCTGGCCTGCAAGCATCGCCTTAACCTCCTGTGACCACTAGATGGGGTATGATAACCATAGAGAGACTTATCCTGTTGGGACGAGACAACTGGGTGCAAAGACCCTCAGCGAGGTGCTGGGGATGAACATGTCATAAAGTTAGGAAACTCAGTATTGTATGCCTTGTATGCAGTGTGATTCATTTATCTACTATTTAAACATTGACTATATTAGTTTTAAATCACAATGACATTTGTAACATATTATCAATTAAGTTTTATTTTTATTTTGGTTATAATATAAAATAATATATTGCAAAAAATATTGGCAATTATTATGATTTTACTCACTTTAAATTGAAACATAATTTTGAATTGTGTATATACTGTAATATACATTTATAATCTTATATTGTCTTTGTATGTTAAATGCATTCACTGAAATATACTGTACTGCACAGTTCAAAGATAAAGCTGAAATGTAGAGCATTCAGTTATATAGTAAACGGTTGTCTACAGTTGATAATCATTTCTGATTCACTGGACTGGAAAATGAGAAAAGCAAAGCTGAAAATCATTCAGTACACCTGTAAAGTTGACTTAACTGCAGTCCCTACTATAAAGTTAACAATAATGTACTGTAGTTATACTGAAAACATAAACAGTGATTGATCATTTAACTTTAACACTACATTGTAAACACAAAAAAATTAAACAAACTTAATTTTTATATGTTCCAAAACATGTTAATTATTTTATGTTCTTAGTGATTTAAGCAAACAAAACAAATAATGCAGCATTTTAATATCAGTTTGGTTCTTATTACATTTATTAGGAATGTAGATGTGTCCTGAAAACTATCTTCTTCATAAGGTCCTCACAATAATTATTATTTTGACATTAAATCATATAATATTGCTTTAACATTATTATTTTGTTGTGATGTGACACTGTATATTATACATATTACATTTGTTTTCTCATTCTCCAAATATTACAGTCACAATTGATGTATATCTATTGTACTTCTGAGTTTGTAATTCCTTATATATTGGATTTGCCTGCTGTGATTTTGACCTGTGTGTGAGAAAAGAAAAAAACATTCTGAAAAGTAGATTTTAAATAAATGATAATAATAATTTAAAAGTTATAAGAATAATTTTAAAAAAATGATAATAATATTAAAAAATGACAGAATAACATATGTATATATCATTGGATAGACCCAGACTAACAACGTTAAATTGCTTTATGTTGCTTCAGTTACAAATTGACAACATTTACAAGTTAACAACATTACAAAAGTTACATCAAAGTTATGTCAACTACTGAAAGTCAGCGATTACTAAACTGGGATCCGGGAACCCCCAGGGGTCTATTGCAGATGTTTTTGAAAGGGCTACCCCAACATAGTGAAGACATGTTCTGTGGTAGGACCTGATTTACAGCAACATACTCTTCATGCAAGCATTCAGAGAGATATTTAAGTATGATTGTTCTGACCTGAGCTTCCAGGCATCTCCATATTAACCCCACCCCAGTACAGTATAGAGAGGCTCAATGTGTTGGTATAAAGGTTCCTGCAAGAAGAGGGTCATTGTCCAATGCTTCCCTCCATAATGAATGTTTAACCTGAACAGGATTTGCTAAACTGGAGAACAACAACAAATAGTAAGTTGGTTTGTTTTATTTCAAGACATTTTTTTCAGTATAACATAGTCAAATCTAAGGCTACGATACATTTAAAACACTTTTTTTGTAGTAATGCTTCTATACAGCATTGAGTACCCAGTCCTTTTAAATAATCTGGACAGATTTCTATGGATTACATAAATGTATTGTTGATTGCTCTGTGGGTTTGCTCTGTGGGATCAGTATGTTCTTGTGTGTGTGTGTGTGTGTGCTTATGTGTGCGTGCGTGTGTGTGTATGTGTGTGTGTTTATTAAACACTGTTAAGTGTGTGAGATTTTTTTCCCATATATGAAATTATTTCTGATAATAGGGACGTTTTAATTTAACACGTAATTTTAAGGATTTTGTGTAAAAAAATATAAAAATGTTTTATAAAAACTCAAATGTATTTTTGTATTATAAAGCTTTAATTTTTCATTTATTTAACCTTAAAGAAATTATAGTATTCATCACAGATCCTAATAACACTGTGTTGATTATTATAAATAATTTATGTTTTAGCTATGCATTATCCATTATCTATATGAATGCTTTTTGGTTCAAGGAGAGTTCATTCACCTCAATAGACAAAATACATGGATTTTACTTGGGGCACCTATGTCAACAGTAGTTACAGGAATTACTCTGGATGCGATCCCATTATAGGATGTCAAATATTTTGATGCCATTTGTAAATGGCAGAATGGGGGACAACACCGAGATGGCAATTCTGCAGTTTTTAGATCAGAATAAAAAAACACAGCCTGTCTGGTCACCTTTGCAATCTCAGGGCTCACCCCTTGCCGACAATGTAATACTGAACAATGAATTTTAAATAAAGTCAAACATTTGCTTCATGCCGTCCCTCAGTTTAAACAAGATATTTTTGATGGAGACGTGTGGATTTATTGTAAGTAAGAGATAACTTAATCCCCAATTGGATTGTAAAACCCCACCTCCACTTCATAGCTCCACCCTGCCACAGCGGCATCTTGACCTTTTGTCTTATTTCCCCCCCAGTAATGAATGCTTTCAGACTATTTCAGAGGAAAGATCTCGCACATAGTCCGGAGCATTGGAATGCCATATCAGAAAATCACCCAATCAGCATGCTGGTGTTGAGAGCAAACACAGAGCAAGGCCGAGGTGCAGAGAGAACAGCGGTGAACTGGGTCTTCTGGATGTCAATATAATAGACTTGCTTATGATGTGTAAATAGCACACCACTTAATGTTCCTCTCACACTCTGTCTTAGCATTAGGACCACAGGGGGAGGAGAGACAGGCTGCTAAGATGGTACAGGCTTTACCTCAGTCCATGACATCTGTGGTTCTTAAACTTTTTTTCCTGTGCCCCCCACCAAACATAATATTATGTTCACTAAGGTTTACAAGCAGAGCAAACTCTAAAAGCATAGTATAAATGTAAGTAAGCTGCATGTATCAACAGACTGCAGTGTGATACCATTGAAAATGTATGGATTTAGTTTTTGTATATATTTTATTAAAGATTGTCAAAATAAACTGAAACAATACAATACAAGATTAGAAATATAGTAAATACAAAGATAATTTCACAGCTCCCATGAAATCTACCTTTTGGCTTTCTTAAATTATTTGCACATGTAATTTTGCATCACTCTCTCTCACACACACACACGCACACACACACACACACACACACACACACACACACACACACACACAGAGCCACAAGACAAGTTACTGTAAGCCTACTGTTTGTGGAATAAAGCAGGTATGTTAATGTGGTCATTTTATCCATGTTAATCCATGCTGTCATGTAGGCTATCTGAATGATATTACTGTGTATATGCTTTAAGATCATTATGCATACATTGAAATATAGTATACATACTTTTGTTTTAATTTTACAATGGTATTTCATATACTACTGGTTAAAACATATAATGTAAATCAATATGAAATTAGTTTCAGTGGCGTTTAACATTAAAATATTGGATACGCTAAATTTCATATTTGACTAATTTACACATTTAAAGAATATTTACAAAACAAACCAGAGACATAGGATATTTATTTTGTTAATAAATAATTACCATTGGTTTTCAAAGTGTTTGAAGATGGGCAACTTTATGTGTATAACACCGTGGCATTTATTACAATAACCTTGAAATTACAAAACTAAGTCAATGAGACACTCTCACTGTGTATTTCGTTGTATTTGTTTAAAAAATTGGAACCATTTTGACATAAATACAATGCAATAATTATCACACTTTTTCACGACTGCACTGCAATAACAATGAGCACAATATATATTCCCCCTCATTTACAAAAGTTTACCTACCATTCCAGGGATAATGGCACACTTTATTTAATAATATACATTCAGTGAACAATACAGACACTTAAATACCTTGGTTTACAGTAATAATTGCATTGTTGCATAATCACTTCTTCAGTGTTTTCTGGGAAACATTCCATTTGGTTGTTCAATTGAGTTAATATGTGATGGCATTCGTGCTTCTGCTGAAACACAACACACATCTTTACCACCAATATAGTTCTGGTATGTATGTAAATGCGATACTCTGCACTCACAGTAAGAAATAAGTGTGACCCCAGTGGCCATATCACTCATGAGCTGTCTTTGATTTGTTCACTATTTCCGTCGCTCCCCCCACCCCCCCACCCCCACCCACCCTCGAGTGGCGAGCGGTTCCCACATCCACCGACCTTGACGCCTCCGCAGACCTCTCTCCTCAGCCGTTGCTCAAGGTCGCGCTGGCTCTGTCTGTTGTGCTGGTACATGGACCCCCCCCTCCCCCCCCCCCCCTCCTTGAAAAGTAACACCTGAGCTGGTGTGGGAGTGCAGGTGGCTCAGATAGGGTGATCAAAAACAAAGCAGGAGGATAAAGAATATAATTTTAACCCCCCCATCCCAATAATCCCAGGCTTCCTAGAGTGACCTTTGATTTGGCAGCATGTGTGGCATGCTGAGCCGTGCACTCTGCGTGTACTTCTCTCTGATCCTGGGAAGCAATCAGCGAGCGGGCCGCTATCAGCGAGGCTGCTGGGAGACACTCTCTAAGCTCGGCTCTGGAGGCGAGTGCCAAGCCAAAACCAAATGTGTCCCTCTGGAAGAAAATAACCAAGTGCAGTGAACCACATAGAAAACCTGATGGCCCGCTCCAGCGTGGTGTGATTAAAGGAGAAGGGGATACTGTATCTGCAGACGGAGAACCTGCTGCCATTCAACACTAAACACAAATGAAGGGTCTTGAGAACATGTTTTCTATATCACTTATTTCATTTAAGTACGATGATGGTTCGTGTAACATGACGCCTAAGTTGACCTTTACGTTGCGACTGTGTTACTGCGTTTTCAGTGGCAGTATAGAACAACATCAAAGTAAAAAACGTTTTTATTATGTAGTAGACACAAAGATGAATCTTCTTAATGTTTTCTATGTTTTGAAAGGTGTCAGGCCCCAACTCTGGATTAGCGGTGATGGCTGCACATGCTATCTAAGGCCTATAGGCCTAGGGCATGGCAAATTTCCCGCATGTGCGTTTATTTGATTGTTTAAGAGCGATTTCCGGAAACCAAGTTTTGAACGGCCAGGAGCTGCCTTGTAACAATTACGGGGTTAAATGGCAGTTGGCCACACAAGAGGGCATATGCCTGCTGGCAGCCCCCTTCCTGCTCTCTGGGGTTACAGGTCACAGACTTTTCAGGAAAAGTCCATTTCTCAAGCACCCTGAAACAGGTGGAGGCCCGGACAGCACTGTTGTTTGTATAAGTGAAGTTTGAAAACAGTGTTGAGGAATAAACTGATGTTTTGGGCTTGGCATCTGATAGCTTAAGCTGTCTGCATACACAAGCATCATACAGTATTATACACTGTGCTACTGACATTTAAAATCGAAATATGCATTCTTCTGAGAAAACATATTGTAAGTACACTATTGAGTCACTAACTGAATGAAAGGGATTGTTTACAAATGGTATTGGAAGACTACAGAACACAATGTACATGTTGTTCAGTGCACAGCATGGGGTGAGATATACAATATCAACTTGAGCTCTCTTTCCACAATGACCGAAGTCAATGGAAAACCGTGAATACTCTGGAATAAGAAGGGCAAAAGGCAGAGTGACTTGGAGCTGAACCCGTCAGGAAGGGCTTATAAGTGTTTAGGATTATGTATCTAAATAGCATTCGGAGGCCTTGCATCAAACCTGGTGGACTCCAGTGGAGGCTGACAGGGTATCAAACGAGGAGAGACCACAGCACACCTGCAGGAAGGGCCCACTGCTCAGAATGCCTTCCAAGCAAACAGGGCAAAATGGCGGAGGCTTCCCCCCCACTCCCTGACTCCAGAGTGACAACAGCTGGGATGGTGTACGGTGGCGTGGCCCAAGGGCAAGGTCAGCCAGCGGAGCAGAGGGAACAGCGGGCGGATTGTTTTCACTCAGCTAGTGAAAACAGTCAGCGCGGAGATGTCGTAGGTGCCAGCTGTGGGCGAGCGAGCACTTCTCGTCCACAGCCTGACCCCATATTAACACTGGAGAGGGAAGTGGGATGTCTAACGATCGCCGGCCTCGGGCCCAACCTGAGCACCGTGACCAGACAGCAGCCACACCTCTGCACACGGCTGGGGCTGACCCCAGGCTCAGAAAAGTTCTTTTTCAGGGATGTAGCTTACTGTACAGACTAGAGACCCTGGGCTCAGAAAGGTTCTGAGTCAGGGATATAGCCTACTGTACAGACTAGAGACCCTGGGCTCAGAAAGGTTCT
>JAODLL010000007.1:5197055-5212207 GCA_026546735.1 Forbesichthys agassizii
ACACACACACACACACACACACACACATATATATATATATATATATATATATATATATATATATATATATATATATACTGTATATGTTTCAACATAATAATGATGGTCATTCCCCATCAATTCCCTTTGATCTAAAATGGCTAAAGGTTTGCATTTAAATTAAACTATTTTATTGCCTTCACATACAATATAATCTGTCTCTTTCTCCTAGCCTGCACTATCTGTTACTTTATCCATTTTAATTCCCTAAGAATAACATAGACTGTATGTATATTTAATAAGTTGGCTACTTAAAAAATAAAGAAGGTATCTGCCTGATTATGCAACTTAAAGGTGATTACAGTACAGTTAATTATTGTAAATTAGTTTTACTGAGTCATATAGAGGCAATTATTTAAGAAAATGTTTTTAGAGATGTGGAAATGTCCTTATAGCAGACTAAAGATCATAATTTTGATTTAAATTTAGAGGGAGGAGTTCTGTCAAGATTGTTTATTGCAATTCCAATGTAACTACAGTCAGCTACAGGAATTCTCCTATAAATAACAAGTGCGTTAGCCCTCATGGTATGCAGGTGCACTGTCTGTCTGTATCTGTGATATCTGTGGAGATAAAGGTGTTACCATCTTCAGTTCTAAACTGCTATAACAAGCCATGAGCACTAATACTTGGGGATCAGTTGCACTGGGTGAGGTGGCTTTATCCAGTTATTAGGGTAATGTAATGGAGTCTCCTAATCCAAAACTAGCAAACCCTTCCACCATAGGGGGCACAATAGTCAGGCAACATGTTACTGCAAAGCAAAGCTGACTTCCCCTCTAATATAGCAGCACATAGAGGCTTGTGGCCCAAGTCCTTCACAGTATCCCTCATGAAATGATTTTCTCTCACTTCTAGCCTAACTCTCTCTCTAACAAACGGTCTACTGGCAAGGCATATTCTACGCCCCTTAATGCCAAATTAAATCCCAGACTCTTTTATTTTAAATGAGAAAAGGCAAATGAGAGCGCTGGCAATCTTGATTGTGCCAAAGAGAAGGGAGGGCATAGATGAGGACATTTTTTTAATGGTATTAAAAACTATAGAACATTACTTTAATGCTGTCCTCTACAATTGGCACTAATTGGCAGATAATCCGGAAGCTCATAGGATGCCTAATGCTGGACTATAGCAGCAAGATGGGGCCTCCCGTCCTCTCCCACAGCAGCACTACTAGCCGCGAGACTGGGGTCAGAGAGAGTAGGGGGAGGGAGGGGATTAGCCCTGGCATTGTTGGCTCCTTCCTTTGGAACATGACCTTGACAAGAGTTTTGCCCCCCTCCCCCATCTGAACTTTAATAGGAACATAATGTGAGTTTTTAGAGTGCCAATATGGGGCACATGATATACACAACTGTCCCCAGATTAAACAGGGATTGTCTAATTATTGTTTTGCAGCATGTTTGGTCATTTGGTAATTGTTTACATATTAAATAAACCTTGCGGGGTTGAGTGAATAAAATAATATTTTAAGAAAACAACATGAACAAAATATTATCATGAAAGCTGGTCAAACATATATCTTACAGTAATACTGTTATAATAGTTATTTTCTTTCTCATGAGTATACCCTAAACCAGATGCTTTATCTGCAGTTAAATAATGAAGTTCAGCATATAATAAACAAGCATGGTGATCTGAAATACTGTGGGAAAGCCAATTCATTTCATGTGTTTTTAAAATGGCTATTATCATCTTTTTCCTGATCCCTTAATTGGGAGTCGATATAATCTCCAGTAAACACAGAAAGAAATGGAAGGAACTCGGGTCAGAGTGGAGCCCTTAAACGGAGTCCATCTACACCTGTGAGCTAAGCGTGCCTTTCACTAGTCTAGAGTATATTCGTAGCCAAGTCCTTAGCTAAAAGTTTCCCATGTTAAAAGCCGTACCTATTAAGGTACATCCAAAAGAGATGTTTTTCCGCACGCCGTTTGAAGATTTCCTATTTGAATGACAAAAGGGTCCCTGCAAAACTGTAACTTGTGAACTGATCAAAAGCCGCAGGCTGTTCTCAAGTTGAATGGCTTTCCCCCTTTGACACGAAAGAGTCTCTCTTGAGGCGCCGGAGCGGCGGTGGCCTTGGAGGTTAGGAAAATGTAGCCCTTCAGACCATACGGGGCTATTCTCTTGAGCCTGGACAACACTTGAGTCTGCTCCAATGGGAAAGAGCGGAGCTGCCACTGTGTGTCAGGGCTTCAACAGCCCTCACTAGCATTCCATAAGAGGGCTTTTACTATTTCTATGTATTGGCTTTCATGTTGAGAAGTGTGTGTGTGTGTGTGTGTGTGTGTGTGTGTGTGTGTGTGTGTGTGTGTGTGTGTGTGTGAGCACGCACGTGTGCAAATGTTAGTATGAGGTATGTGTGTGTATTTATGTGTATGAGAGAAAATAATTTGTGGGAATATTGAACATATTTCATTCTTCTTCATATATATTAGCACATATAAATATTTAAAAATAGGGAATTCAGATTATACTAATTAAAGTAAAATGTATACCTTCTCATTCCAAAAAAAACAACAATTATGCGATTGCGTTTAGCGGCAAAGTCACCACAAAACCCTAAAGAGCATTGAAACATAATAAAGCATAAAGCCAAGCACAGGAAAATTAATGTTATAATGAAGCTCCTGTGGGCCATGAACACTCATCCTTGGTTGAATGTATATGTTGGCCTAATTTGCCCCTGCAAACATCTTCAAAGTGGGAAGACAACGATAAGAAACTGGGGCATTTTGTTATTCTCTCCAGGTCTGTTCAATGTGTTTTGACTAGATGCTTTGCTTGGGAGGACTCCGTGGATCGACCGTGTGGAGCTCCAGCTCAACGGAGGCTGGGAGAGAAGTGCAGGGAACATGGCAACCCTGCATGTGGCTACGTGCGCACACGGCTTCAGATTGACAGGTAGGGGAAGCTTAGCAATAGCCGGGGCAATCCAGCCGGAGTGGAAGAGAGACCCGCTCCGGCACCCTCTCTCGCACAGTGACTCAGCTGGTTTCACTTATTGCAGCATGGAGAGTGGGGGTCAAGAGGTCACAGCATGACCTCATCAAATTAGCCCCAACCGAGCGAGGTGTTTAGCACGAGTTAAAACTAGTAATCTATAGGGCATTAAATGCAAATGCGGCGACCATATGCCCACTTCAAACACGGACAGCTCCCATCTTGCCTGCACCCCCTCTTCCCCTCTCTCACACACACACAGCGAAACCATTCACGTTTTAGGGTGGGAGGGTGTTTCGATGACAATGGGTTTCTGTCATGCACACCAGGTGCAAAACATTTAAACTACTGGTGAAGTCCAAGCCTGTTTGATATCTGCACATTTTGTGATGGAACATCTTAAACTGAATTACTGTGCCTGTGAGAATAGATATCTCTTACATAGATGTATTATGTACATCGATATCTCTTTTCAGCCTGACCTAAAATGCACACGAGCATGGAAATGCAAGGGGTAGATGCTGGGAAATGTTATCCAGCAGTTTTCAGGGAGTGCTCTGGCAGGCTAGCACTTCTGGTGCGCTTGGTAAACGCTAAGCCATGTGCCCCCCTGTTAGCCCAAGGGCCTGGTCAGGCTGTGAAAATTATGGGCGAAGACTGATTTTGCCCCCTCAGGTTGCAGCCAGTGAAGGAACATGTGGCAGCTCATATGTGCAAATAAGCACCTGTGGAAAGGACGTGGAGGGGGCAGAGAGACCCCCGCCGGGCTCTACAACCGTGCCACCTGCACAGACGTCCACTGTGACCCACCCGGCATACTGTAGCCACAGCTAGGCATGCTGGGAAGTCCTAGCGCATTGCTCAGTACAGCAAAAATGATTAAACCGTGTTTTACTGTATGATAAAGTCCAAGCATATTTGTCAAAGTAATGAACTTTGGGGACTGGAATATACTGCTAGATACTGTGTAGAACAGTACAATGACAGCTATTGATGGTGTCACGTTATATACTCTCATAAGTATGAAACACATTCAGCTCCACAGAGTCATGAATAAGAAGTCTCACTTGTTGCCGGCTGATACAGTAGTACGTGTGCCGGAGAGACTTCAACCTTCATCTCGTTCAAAACGGTGCACAGCTGCAGCTGACGAGGAATGTGAGAGCTAAAAGAAGACATTGTGGGAGAGCGCTCTCCTGTCAATCAAAGGAGTCATATAAAATGTGTTTAAGCTGTGAAAGCATTTAAAAGAAAACGAAACAATGTTCTACCATATATCTACCATATAGTCCTGACCTTACAATCAGGCTTCTATTTTTAAATTAGGGTGTCTTGAAAATATAGGTGTTGCTATTTGATATAATTGATAGATAAACCCTTTATTGTATTTTACGGTAAACTTATTCATAATAATCAATACAAATTATTTCCCCATTTACTTGATCTGCTAGAAAAATAAATTATTATTATTAATTCAAATAAATTTTGACTCACACTAGAATCACACTACTCTCTCCAGTATAGACCGTACTCTTCTTAACCAAACTGTTCTGTAAAGTACTTTTAAGCCTGTCACTATTTAGAAAATATGCAACCCTGTAAACCTGCAGAAATCTGCTTGTAGTCAAGAGTGATGGCATTTTTCAATGGCCAAACACAATCAAGATTTGATAATGTATGTGATTTTAATTTTTGGAACATCTGGTTTCCATTTAAAGGAATATTTAAGAGACCACTGTTCTATGCATCGCATACTTTATTGACAATATCAGAAGTTAGGCTTCTGCAAGGCAATAACTTTTTCTACAATTTGTAACAGAGGGCTATTCAGCAAATCCAGTATATCTAGCTTGACCAGATGCACCTCTGGATCAATAACAAGCATAAGTCACTAGCAAGTCTAAATGTCTAACACATGGAGCTGGACTCTTTGCCCTCCAAGCAGTTTTGTTATCAGACAAATGGAAAATAATGCCATTCTAATTTAAAGTAACACTTTTCTTTCATATCTATTCATAACCAAAATATAAAGTCAAGCATTTTACCAAGTTAGTTAAAAAATTAATTTAAAATTAATTAATTACATTTCCATTTAGACATTTAATTCATCTGTTAAAATGGAAAACAATTATTGGGAGTGAAATTGATATTATTTTTTCATGTTAAAGATGTTTGACAAACTTTGCATCTGTCAGCAAAACAATTTATCTATAGTAACATTATAAGCTGCGGAATTGAGTGGAAGTGCCATACTCAAACTTTCTGGGTGCAAGTCTTACAAATACAATTACACGTTCTATTTCACAGTTTGAACGTATTAGTCATTATCTTGCTCTATGTGATTTCTAACATAACTTTATGCCATTCATATTTTGTATAAAAATATTAATACATTTTGTTAGAGTAAAACAATGTTTCCCATTATAGTTCGCCTGCACTCGTCATATTTTAGTATTTTTAATTATAATTATTAAATCCTTCCTTTGCTGTTAACACTATCATATTATATTTGAATGTATTATTATATTCTGTAACATGAAAAATACAGTATTAACATAGAGTAAATGTCAACAAATAAAAAAATAACCTCCTCGTGTGTGTGTTTGTGTGTGTGTGTGTGTGTGTGTGTGTGTGCGCATGTGCGCATGTGCGCATGTGCAGGTATGAGCAAAAATACATCAAAATGTAAATACCAAATACCCTAAATGTACATGAGCCATGCCATGTATCAAAAATAAATTGCTAAAGTTTTGTATTTTAAAAATACTAAAGCATATTTGTCCAAAATTGACAAGTATAGCTAATATACTTTTTGTCAAATTCAGCGAATATCTATTCACAATCACTATCTGAGTTTTTTTTTGGCATGCTAAAAATAAAATCTGGTGTTTCTACACTGCCCTGGCTCTGTAAATGTGAAAAACAAAGTGGTGCACTCCACCCCATATAACACTTCTCCAGCCTTAGCAATGTGTCATATTTCAGGGGCCACGTTTCTAAGGAATCACCCTATAACATTGAAGGGAGATGCTTATTTTTGGGGATAAATTGTTGATATTTTCTCCAGCATCACTAACCACCTTTAACAGATCAAATATTCTTCTGACCTGCCTCTAACATCCCAGAGCCCCACAAATATCAGATTTTAAATAAACTGACAGTTTAATGTTAAAACATTAAAACAGTTTGTGAATTACTCATAATTGGTTGGGTAATAAAAGTGTTATTTGGTGTTTGGTAATGAAGGGCATACTTTGCATCAGCAACACTGTCACACACATGTCATTCATAAGCAGACAACTGATACTTTAGCATCGTTAATCATACAAAATCAAAACTCTTACATTAATTCTCACAAGAAGTATTCTATAATATTTTTAAAATACAAAATATGAAGCAATATTAAACTTTGCTATCAAATACAACATCATAAAATACTATTTTGTATTCAAAATACATACTTCAAATGCATCATATATAGTCTACTGCCCATCCCATTTTCAGTCAAAATTTGAGACTTGAATTTGATTTGAACATAATAGTCTATTTGAAGTTACCATTTTAATCAATTTTCTAAAAAGCTTTGACTAGCTTGACAAAGGGTGATCCTCCTTAGTTGAGGTTACTTCAGTACGTGATCTGTGTATGCAGTTGGATTGCAAGGTAAGCACTGAATCTCAAATCCCTTTTCCCGAAGACATTGTCCTCAACATGAAGCTTTTACTCCTTCAAAGACAGAATTCTTTGATAGCAGCGACTACACGTATTAGAGTGGTGTTGCCCCCCCTTCCCAAACCGCTAATAAATTGCCTCAAATGTAAAGTATCCGGATCAGTTCTTTGAGCAGAGGAAGCATTGCAAAAGCATGAGATCAACTCCTGGATTATTCTGCCCTGTGTTGAAAAGCAGAGCTCTCCAACTCTAGCCCCTAGTGTAATACCCATTGGTAGCGAAAAGGACCACTGTTTCCACTAAGAGGTGCCCCTTTCACTGGGGCAACAAGTGACAAAAGAGGGGATCGGGCAACTAACTTGCTGTTTAGATAAATAACGCTACTCTATGGGTTCTAATAATTGCTAACCCCCACTCCGCTCACCCCATTGTCCACCGGGCCTCGTTCTAATTGCTGACAGATTAGATGTTTTACTGATGGCTGGGGCTCTGTTTGTGCCCTTTGCTACGTCTAATTATCTGCTTCTTGCGTCTTCTTCCTCTTACAGTGCACGTTGCAATGTTTTGAACACCCAGATGTAATGAATCAATTATGCAAGCATTTACCAAAATAGAAAGTCCTGTTCACTTTTTAAGCATGTATATCAATATATATCCTCTGTGTTCCGTCATGGACATGCTCCAGTGCCCATCATAATATTGTGAACATGTTAGACTTTTTAAATCATGTTGCATAATCACAACATCATGATTTTCTGCCAAAATATGTACATTCAATGGATTGTGTGAGTATGTCTTGTAATTTTAGTAAGGAATGTGAGTTTAATGAGGATTTGCAATGTGACTTCAGCATAAGCTAGAACACTGCATTGTGTAGCAATAATGACTCTTGGTGTACACACGGTTTATAAACTCGTGGAGCCTCTTCCCCTCTGGCCTATGAACTGAACATAACAAGCACCACTACCCCATGGGAGCGCTACAGGGCTCACTACAAATGCTGTGGAACGTAGGAGAGCCGTCACAATCACACTTGCCACATTATAAAGCTAATTATCCCAAGAACAAATGTGCACTTTATTTTCACTTAACACAATTAGTCATAAACTGAATTTCTGACTTCTAAATGTAAGCAGGCTCCCATTCTCTGCTAATTATTCATAGTTTCATGTTTCTATCACATTCAGAGTTTCAAAGCAAACATATTTTCAGTGTTGGTGTCTGTGTTAATCATACCACCCACACATTTTAAGGATTAGGCATTCACAGTGCCTGAAATATGAACCAAAGTACAGCTCTGCCAACTATATACATACATATTAGTGTTTATGTGTAGTTTCAAAGGGCTAGGTATAAATTATACACTGGAAATGAGAGAATCAATGATCCCTAATCCACTCAACAAGCGGCTGAGATAATTATGCATTTCACTAATGATTAGCAAAATACTGGAATATTTAATCCTTCTTCGCATTGATGTTCTTATACAGTTCTTAGGTACATGAGGGCACATGAAGAGCATCAAATTGGCCTTTCTGATAGAAAATAGAATTTTTCTGGCAAAGGGTATGTTTGAATAACATATTCTAAGCATGAGAATACAATTTTTAATATATTCATAATTGAAATTTTCCCCATTTGCTTGTAACTATTTAGAGGCAAAAGGAAAAACACTATTGTGATTCTAATTAATTTAAAGGGATTACTTTACAGGTATGCCCTCGCAGTACTGTATGTGAAGCGCGATTATAATGTGTGGGGTGTGATCCTCTTCAATGTGGTTTCCATTGGCATGTTCAGAATGCTATGCACATTCCAGCTATCTAGTGTGAATCTGTGGTATATAATTGTGTGTGTGTTTGTGAATGTGGGTGTGTGTGTGTGTGTATGGTGTGTGTACTGTATGTGTGCACGCACGTGTGTTTGTGTGCTATATTGGAGATTCACACAAATTATAAAAGCGGTAGGCTGCTATTTATGGTGTTTACCTGGTAACAAACAACTTTGGGAATTATGGACAAGGGTATGAGTTGTCTGTGGGTCTATATACGCAAAAGGTCATGAGCCTCAATCCCTCAGGTTGCCAATCAGAGGTGTCAGATTTGTTTAATGTCATCAAAGTAACCTTTTGTGGTTGATATAACTCAACAATTTGACAATAATTTCAACGTGTCTCTATCATTTACTCACCCTGATAGACCTTGACCTTTGTTACACTGACAATATGATTGTAATGATTTCTCAATTATCAATAGGGCATCACCTTACAGATGTTGCACCAATAGGAGCAGTATATCAACAGTATATATTTACTAGTCCTTGTTTCCGCCTACTTTGTGTTGATATAAACCTTCACCAAAAAGTATACGATGATTAGAGGCAGACATGCTAACTAGATAGCATGAAACTATATATAGTTGATTATCACAACATCTGGAATACACAATACTCCATGCGAGGAGATTGGATAGGGCCTCTGACATCTTCTGGGAGAGAGATTAATGTTGACAGAGTAGTACAGTCCATCTACTGTATTCTCAACTACACAAATAATTGCTCCAGGGACCAATGACCGAATACCTTCTGTAGACACTGAGACATATATACTGTATGTGTATAGTCACTGTGTGAAGCACACATCATTTTCTTCCTACTGGTACTGTAATTACTAACAATGTTCTAGCTGCAATATATTATGAACACATAACATGGTCATATGACCTGACCTTTGACACTAAACCCTTATCAACTGGCTGGCTTATAATCAACATTCCAATATATATTTGCATGGGGTACAGCGAGGTTAATAAGATCCATTCTGAATCGTGATAGCACGATAATGGATGTGTAGCTCTTATACATTATGTTTTTATCAATTATTAAATTTGTATTAACAATGTATTAAGTAAATTCAAGCCTTAAGAAATAGTTACATTGAACTTTTTAATATATTTAACTTAAATTAAATGATTAATACAACATGAAAATGACAGTCCTTGTTGTTTAAAGAGCAAGGATATGTATCTGTCCAATAATGCTTATAAAGGTTAAGGTGCTTTCATTGTCACATACGCATACATGTAGCAAAATCCATCCTCTGCACTTAACCCATCCCTCAAGGGAGAAGTCGGCAGCTGCTGTTCAGCGCCTGGGGACCGACTCCAGTTTGGAGCAGGTGTTATTGGTCACACTGACCGAACACTGGAGAATGAACCTGACATGTTTTTTGATAGTGAGGGAAACCCACGCAGACACGGGGAGAACATGCAAATTCTACACAGAATGCCAGGACGATTGGGGTTCAAACCCGGAACCCACAGTGCTATTCACTGGGCCACCATGTTGCCCTATAGTCAGACTGAATGGGAGTTAGTCACACTAACCCCTATAATCTATAGTAGCCTGAATGCTTTAATGATCTTTACAGCAAAGCTTAATACTCCAAAACTTTGTTTAATCCACAGTTAAACTCAATAAATCATTCTTTATCTATTTTATTTATTTGTTACAATTCTCATAATTTCACACATCCTAGTTCACATGACATCCTAAACCTTTTTGTGACCTATTTAATCAACCGTAACAATGCATCAACAAGTAATCCATGGTTTCATTTGTGAAACATATCATTCTAGATGAAGACACATCATTTCATGGCCTTTAGCAATGTGAGCACAAAGGTCATCGATTTGGTTCTTTATTAGCCACAATGGAAGAAAATTATCTTATCAGGTATGACCTTGCCACCAGACAAAGTTCGGGGGCCATGGTTCAGCTTTTTGACAAACAGCTCCTTATTGGTTGTGTGTGTATGTGTGCATGTATCTCTGTGTGTGAAGGAAAAAGAGAAGAAAATGCCTCCATAACAGTGAATTAGAATGAATAGAACTAACATACTGTATGATAATCCCCTTTGGTAAGATGGCTGCCATAAACTGTTTACTAATATTGTCGTAGAAATTAGCCGTTTTAATGTGTGGGCAGTGCATACTGTATAGCGCAGGAAATTGAGTATTTCAACACATTTGTTTTTCAGCCCTGCAATGCACAATGCCAATATGCAAACACAAATTAACACTAGTACATCAATTCTGCAAACACTGTAAACAGCCAGTTGATGTCTTCTAGCCAAATGACCACTCAAGAATGTTGATTTAAATAACAAAGCCTGTTGCATTTTCTTAGACCTTTCTTAGACCTTCATTTATTTGAGCAGAAGTACTAAGGCATCATTAAAATCTACATCTGTCTACTACTAAAGTCTAATCTGTCAAATCTGCATTGTGCCAAATACATATATTTTAATGGGGGAAGAAAACTGATACTTTGATGGCTAATTTGTGCAAATTACTTGAGAACTGCACAGGCTGAGATGATATGTGGGACGTGCAGAAGCATGTAATGAGCGGAATTAATTCAACATTACTGTAGCTTTACTCAAACACATAATGATAGGGCATCCCACTCATATAATACTGTATTATGTTTGTCTGTTGCTATTTTTGTTTTAAATTGTACATCCAGAGGGAGCACTTTATTTACAATAAAAAATAGCCATTGTCTTTTTTCATATGCTGAAACACCATCCTTCTTGGTAAATCCTCATCATAAACTGTACTCATTTGCTTTAAACCAGCACCTTCTTAGGGATATTTGTAAAATCCAGTATATAGATTATATAAAGATTGAACCATCACAGTACCATTCCCAGCTCTTTTACAGATGACATTTTCTCTTTTTCGTTGGAACATGCTCTTGTCATTAGCATGCCTCTGAACTCTACATCACAATGCCTCTTCAGAACGGCTCTGATGAATTATTTCATCCTGTAAAGGCCTAGGAGAGACTGCAGGGCATACACATGTTGGGGCTTCCTATAGGCCCGGGTACAAGCTTTTGTTAATGAGGGCAGAATGGACACCTATTGTACTTCCCTTAGTATATATGACCTCAGCGTAACTCATACATAAATCTAAACAATGTGGTCAGAATACATACATTCTGATGCAGCTACAGTACTTTTTAGTATAATATTATATACTTTTTTATTTCCAAAACATATGTATAAAATGCATTTACTGGTAATAAACAATTTGAAATGCAAAATCCCCTGTATTTAAATTTGATGCTAAAACACTTTTACACTCCTTATTGCTATTAATAAGGTTACAGTTCAAAGTTAGCAGATACTTTGAAATGACATTATACAGTGACAAAATATATGTTGTCAGTGTTGGTCTATACAGTTACATACAGTTAGTGTGTTTCTGAGCATTGCTGTTATGTGCAAATAATTGAGCAGTCTATAGCTGCAGGTGTTCTCCATTTCATCATAATTCAATATATTTTACATCTATATTTGAAAATTACACATACAGGGATTTCAAGAGCAACAATACAGCTGAGGAGAAAATCATATCATCATATACAGTATCAGTGCAGCTCAGTGCAAAATTAACAAAAGTGCACGACAATTTAAACCTGTACAATTGTCTACTCACAAGCGCACATTAAAATAATTGTATTCAGCTGATCATTTTATGACTTCACAAGTTATTTTCATATTTAGTTTTTATATCTTGAACAAAGTGATATCCTGCATTCAGGATGGTGGAAAGATTGCTGAAAGTTCAATAAACGCTAATGGCAGTGGACTGAACGCCATCTTACAAAACAGGGAGGAGTTGAGGTAGGTTAAAAAACATTCAAAAGGCTAACAACAACAAATCCATGGTTTGTGTTTTACTGTTGTATATTGCTGTGCTTCTGCTGTTCAGATGTACAAGATGATTAACTGTTGGCACATAGCTCACTAAACCTCTTATGTCCACGAAGTGTGTGATAAATGTGGAATATTTTCAATTTCATATCAGAATAAGATGGCATACATTTAAGATGAAGTAATATATAAAATTACCATTAAACGAACCAAGGGTTTTTAAAAGTAGTTCAAGAACTTATTTAACGTTTTTGAAGAAACGTGTATTTCAGTGAAAAGGTTAGGCTAATTGAACATTCAAAATGTCCAGTCCACTTAGTGTTCTTTTTGTTTTGAAATAACTCCTTCCAACAGGGAACACACATTGTAGTTTGAGAAAAACATTTTATTTTATTATTATTTTATGTATTTTTTGTACAATTCACTTTTAATTGTATTAAAACATATATTTACATAACTGTAAAGTAGGTTTCTGTATTGTCACAGTAAATATTATTTTCATTATTGGACTAGCAGGAAAATAACACCATGCTGTAACAATTTTAGTCTGTATCTTATTCCCTGTCCTGAAAGTCCTGATCTCGTCAGTTTTCCTGTGTTCATCTTCTCATGTTCCAGTATGTTTTTTCCATGTGTTCCACAAGTCCCTAGTTTTCATGTATCTGTTCACTGACACTGTTCTCACCCCTTGTGTTTCTTAATTGATTATGTGTTCCACCTGTGTCTGGGTTTACCTTCTCAAAAGATTTTTACCTGGCCCTTGTCCTCGTCAAATAGTCTGTATTTCTTCTTTCGCGCTCTCCTTTATTTAAACCTGTTTCTTATATGTTCCTGTCATTTGTTATTTGTTATGTTTGTTTTCATGTACCTCCTTTATTATTCTATGTTCTTCCATTACGTGTCCTGCACTTGGGTCCACTCTAACCAGTGTCAGACATACCTGATCGCATATTAGAATGTTCCGGAAGCCTTTTGGCAGCAGACATTTTACCTAAACTTTAGCAGCAGGTCATTGTGATATAGTCGCACATCTGCACCTATATATCAAAGCCATGCACATAGACATTCCTGAGAGTAAAGCAGAGGTGATTTGTGACCTTTTCTCCTTCAAATTCTTTTAGTATTTTATTAAAATGTAATCTCTGATCTTAATACTCATTCTGCTGAAAGCAAGTCCTCATCATCTCAAGTGCAGACCTGCACCACATTAAGACCACCCTCTGACATCACAACTGTTTCCCCTCTCCTGACTCGGCTCCATGCTTCTTTCTAATATGGTCTGTTGTCCTCAGCAGATGGACAGATGGTCTTGCAGCCAGATGTATATATATATTTTTTAGAAGTGTTTAATAAATGTAATACAACCTATATAGTGGTGGAGAAACAAGGCTAAACCAGAACCATCTGTCTGGCCGTGGCGGGAGACCTATAGTGGAAGGTGGCCGGTAAAGGGCAGCCTTAATATGGCTCAACATGTGGACCTGCCATGCAATACAGGTTATCTTACACACTGGACAGTTTATGACCATCAGCATTAGTCCCTTTAAAAGACGAGGGAGGCCAAACATTGCTGCTCCATAATTTATAGAGTGGTATTTTATTTGTATTTTTTCTCTCTACCAGAGAGGATACAGGTGATATCATGTTTTATCTCACAGAGGAGGGGTAGTATTCACCTATAGGGGATGAGCTATGAAATTGTTTGACGTACTGTCAAATTAAGGATCAGTCAGTGTCATAACAACTGGTGTTGTTTATGCAAGCCCCTTGTTTCTTTCACTTGGCTCAGGCTGAAACTGCTAACAACAACAGATAACATGTCTTTCAAAAGACACACGGCCAGTACAAAACCGATCACATGCTGAACACTTACAAATCCCTATTGGAAGCGCAACTAGCCCCTATTAGGCTTACAGCTTATTTATGTTGGTAATATTATTGTGTATCTGTTCTGACAACGTCATTGATAATGGCAAAGACAACTTTCAACTTTATTTGTCCCCAGGGGACAATTGGCTTTGCAGCTACCATAAGACAAGACAGGCTATAATTATTTAGTTTATTATTTGTTTATTATTATTATTTATTTGTTTATTATTTTATATAATTATTATAATTTTTATGTATATAAGACTATAATTACACAACGAGCCTATGCAAAGAGCCTACACAGTACAATGAGCCTACGGGACTCCTATGCACTCAGGGACGTCTATGGTCCCAAGTTGACAGTGGATATTCCAGTGATGGCTGTGTAAATAAATAAAAACAAAATCGAGGAAGTCAAAGTGGTCATCATCATCATCATCATCAATAAATAGTCAAGAAACAATAGCACCATCATTGTTTTCAGCAAGCCAGAAGAAAATATATATACAAAACTAATGACAACACAGGTTCTATATCAAGAGTTTACCCTATCATTTGTATTTATTTGTACCTTATATCCCAATGTTGCGTGAAGCTGCACAATTTCATTTAGAGATGTAGCCTACTTTATATAAGATTAATAATCTTATTTGATGGATGGTCTCACGTTGGGTCGTAGGCCCCAGACTTGCACAGATTGTCCTGTTTATGATAAAAGGCAGTTGTGTTTGGTTAAGATGCTCTTGTCAAGAGGGGTGACAAGCAATGTCTGCATTCATTCAAGTGTACCTCTTATCTGTTCCTCCATGTTCCCACACATTATGGGAAAGAATTAATTTGTATGCTTTTTTTTTGCACACACGCGCAGCTACCACCCCCCACCTTCACACACACACGCACAAGCACATAT
>JAODLL010000007.1:5212307-5262078 GCA_026546735.1 Forbesichthys agassizii
TATATATATATATATATATATATATATATATATATATATATACACATACATACATACATACATACATACATACATACTTTACCTACTGTTTAGTGTCAGATGATGAAGGAACTGTGGTTAAGGAAGTGGAAATGATTTGTAGAAAAGAAACTAACCCCTATTTGTCACAGTGGAAACAGACAACAAGTAATACTTGTTTGCAAGTTCTACAATATAGTTAGACATCTAATTTTGGATTCAATAGATAGTTATGCTTACATTAATGAAATATATATATATATATATATATATACACACACACATACGTTGTTTGGTACCAAGGTATCCTATTCGAGCTGGTAGTCTAAAAAACTGGTCTGATTGGCGTTCCAGTGGGCAGGAATTCTTTCAATTTTTTTCCCCAGTTCCCTGTAGTCCTGTGCATATTAGATTATTAATTTAGTGTACATCAGTTGGGCACCACAAAAATACTGGACTTGCCCTCTGTTTTTCAATGCTCTACAAATGAGCATCTTAACCATGAAGTGACCTACGCTGTTGTCACCAGCAACACTCAGTAGGCATAAAAGGTAAATTGCTTTAGGGTGTGTGTTGGCCCTTATTGGCAAACAGAGACACAACAAGCACTTTGAGGCTGGTGTTAATAAGGCCATAGCACATTTTAGCACCAGGGGAGAATACTTGGTGAATGTTGTTGTGTTTCTACGTGCTTGATTTGATTCACCTCCCTGGGCCTGTACTGTACTCAATGCAGAGCTGTAATGGATATTCCCAGGTAGCTTGTTGGCCTGACCCCACAGCGTAGACACACTGACGGTGAGGATTACATGCTAGATGCAGTATATCCACACTCCACTGTGGTTTATCCACAATGTGTTTTTTCTACTGTCACACTGGGGAGGGAAGTCTGTCTTGATATCTGAGTAGGCAGCCCCTAATTATCGAACACCTGTGTTTGTTGATTGTGAGGAGTTTCCCAGCGGTCCTGCTAGAGTGGGAGTTGTAAGCTGAGGAAGGTTTATCTTGGCCTTGACACGGTGTGAAGCACAGTCCCTTCACCCTGCTTCAGCAGCACATTGGGTCTGCATGTCAGTCTGGGAGCGTGGGCACAACATGGGACCCCTACACAGGAAGGCCCAAACTCTTACCATAACATAACTCACAGTCCAGTCCATAAGCAAGGTCATAAATGCTGCATATGTCTAATTAGGATTTGTCCATTAAGCAGAGGCTTTTTGTAAAATGACATTTGTCTTCTTTGTGGCAGAAGTAAACAGAACAGAATGTGATGCTGCTATTACAGTTTCCAGGTTGTTGTCAGGCTAGCAAAAGAAATACTTTATTTATTAGCATGTATGAACTGCTGTTTGTCCTATAAGATGGCTTTCCAAATGCTTTTCATCACAATTCTGAACAAAGGCCAGATTTGTGCAAATGTCACATTTTTATTTTGCTCACAGTGAAGGCATGAATCCCATTACTCTCCGTAGAAAAAAACAGGTTAAACAAATATGAGCCAAGAGCAGCCTGAAATGGTTCACATTGGCTTACATTTAGTTTGAAATGAATAATGTTTATACTTTGAATAATACATGTATTCATGGTTGCATAAAAAAAAATATATATTTAGGCTGCTGTATGTGTCCATGACTTTTGGAGAATTACTGTGTGCATTAGTTCTACTCAATAGTAGGGATGCACCGATTGCATTTTTTCCTGACCAATTCCGAATACCGGTTTTTGTCAAGCCTGACCGGCCAGTTTTCACCGATTACGATATTATTGTACAGCTCGGTCATTTAGATGCAGATTTTAAATATACTCACGTTTTAAGACCGCGCTCGCAGTCATAGGAATTTGTTGACGGTCCCTTAACCGCCAACAAACGCAACTTTTGTCATGTGTTTACATTTTTATAAGGAAGCGTCTGTTTAACAGCCAGGAGACACGGAAAGAAATATCTTAACTGACCAAATCTTTTATCCTTCAAGCCATGTGTAATAGAACTGTCGCCACCAGTAGGATAACCTACACTCTGCGTTGCCACCTGCGAGTCATCCAAACGGTCGCGGTATGGTAAAGACTGTAAAGGCTGTGAAGTATGCTAACTGAAAAATAAGACGTGTAACTTATTTTTTTCAGTGAGATGAACAATAGGCTACTATGAAAATGGTTTTGCTCTGTTTTACTTGCTAGATATTGACGCTCAAAGTGTATATTCTCTGTATAAAAATAAATACATCCTTGTTTCAGCTGGTACCTCTTACAGTCTAGGCCAGGGAAGAAGAATAAAGAACGAGGTCGAATCCAAGTGAGCATTCAGTTCATGAGGAACAACATGACCGCCAGCATGTTCGACCTGTCCATGAAGGACAAGCCGCGCTCGCCCTTCTCCAGACTCAAGGACAAGATGAAGGGCCGCAAGCACGACGGCGGCTATTCCGACGCCTCCTCCGCCATCCTGCCTCGCTCTGCCATTAGCGATGCAGAGCCCCAGCAGCAGACCCCAGCCCGTGAACCGCCGAGTCAGGCCGAAGCCAAGGCAAAGAGGCCGCTGCTCGCCGGGTCCCATAAGCTCTCTGCTGCTCACTCCATGTCAGACCTCATTGGGACCCACTTCCGGCCCAAGCTGGACTCCATGAATTCCATAGAGGAGAGTGGTGAGCAATAGTTTGTTCAGACCCACCAGCATTTTATTTATTGATGAGCCCAAACCATATTGAGCTGCACTGCTCTTCTTCTTCTAAGGAGCTTTTTAAAAAGGCATTCTAAACTCTAAGGCCCCAATCACACGCAATAGGTGCGGATTCTGACCACACAGCCATGATCACACAGAGATTGGCTGCCTGGGCAAAGTGTCACTTTGACGAGCATTGTGACTTGCCTTGCACTGACCGTTGAGAATATTCTGTTACTTTTATGCTATGTCTATAAAGCGCTAGAAATATGCTAATACAGCGTACGCCAGGCATATACAATAGGTACTATAGGAAAACAGTGGTTTTTCTGGCAATGCGTTTCTAGCGTCTGTGTGATCCAAGGCGTTTTGCTCCTGCATGGGTAATATAGTTTATTTCCTCGTTTTCCAGTCATCATTAAAAAAACTCACGCTGTACTCCTCATCTTCAAACAATGTCTTTGGTTAACGTCAACAGTCGCATCATAATCTGGGCCAGAATCTTCATTGTTTCATTTTTTTTTTCTTCTTCAAACAAACTGCTACTCGGCGCCATTGCCACTTTCCTCGCACGGATTAGTTCTCCAGCCTTTAGCTTTGGAAACTTTTCTTGCGGCCCACACAAACGCTAACGGCGCATAATAAATAATGCATTCTGGTTCCCCGCGTGTGTTTCAGCTAATCACAATGCATTTCATCCACAGTGTGTTTTGAACACGACAATCTAAACACGCTCTCATCTCATATAATGCTAGATGATTCCACGTGTCATTTAGTACCTCTTGATGGTCTGTTAACTATATGAAAATGAATCATATTCAGTCTAGATGCGTCAGTGGTGCTCCTCTCCCCAGGCAATGCAGGGGGCCCTCACAGGCGTTCCCAGAGCGAGGTGCCGGGCTACCAGGAGGACGAGGCACACGGTGACCCTTTCGCCGACATCAGCGACACGCTGCCGCATAAGTACGCCACCCTCCCACGCAACCACAACCCCTTCGAGGGGGACCAGGGCCAGCTGTGGGAGCGTGCCGAGCGGAAGGAGAAGAAGGAGAAGGTCAGCCTACTGGAACGTGTGACGGGGAAGAAGGACGCGCGCAAAGCCGCCAACGGGGGGCGTTCGGGCAGCTCCGGAGACCTGCGCTCTCCCAACCCATTCAGCACTGACCCCCAAGCAGACACCAACCCATTTAGCACCAGCTACAAAGCCAGGTAGCTGCTAGTTTAATAACCCCTTCAGCAATGACCCCCAAGCAGACACCATTCCCTAGGTTTTAGGGCTGCACGATTCTGGATAAAATGAGAATCACGATTTTCTTGCTTAGAATTGAGATCACAATTTTCTCACTATTCTTTTTTTTTATGATACAAAAAGTAACAAAACATGATTATTTTTGTCTTCCTGACAGTACTGGCAATCAACAGAATGCTCTTGGAATGCTTGAACAGCTTCATGAATCTGACACTGAACTAGAAAATCACTGAACTAAAATATTAGTCAAACTAGTTGCGGGGGGCTCATAAAACCACCTGGGCTACAGCATGTGGCATGAATTGTATTGTACAAAAGGTACAAAATTGTGTAAAAGGTGTGGGAGTGCATTGGGGACATTTATGCTGCTGTCTTGGAGAGGGCAGTGATGCCATACAGTGTGTGTGGGTTATAGCGTTTTCCCTGTTGATCTAAAGTATTAACCATTATAACTAGAGTGGCAAGCTTGACGCCTCCCTAGTTAAAATCAAGAGCCTACGGTACCAGGAGTAACTATGTCTTGATGCCGCGAGCAGCTAACATAGGCCGAACTCAGAAATCATTGCTAGATGAAACAGAAGCGCAATGAAATATTCGTGCCTATCTATTTTTATTCGTTTGAAACGTCTCTCATTTCGAGGTTGGATTAGAAACGGCACCCAACAGCTGATCAACTGTAGACTACATTAAGGAACCCAACTGGTCAAAATGACTGTATAGTCCTACTGTACAATTGCCTACCGTGCAATAGTGGTTTAATAAAGCCTGTGTTAACAGGCTTTATTAATGGCGTTAAAAGGAGAGTGCTTACTTTAACAGCCAACCCTTCTTTCACTCTTTGTCGGTCGACTCTCATGCTCGCTGTGTATTTACTTTCTGCTGCTCTGCAACGTGTGGTGTTAGGCCGGAGCGCCTGTTTTGATGCAGCTGATGTCCCTAATTAAAATAGGGCAGAATCGTTCTCATGTCCAAATGAGAATGGAGGATGGCATAGAGGTATGACTCGAGATTTTATTTTGATTGATCGTGCAGCCCTAGTAGGTTTCATAGCAAACATTTTATCGCAGCGACTTTATTTTGAACATTTCAGTTCCACTTTAACCTAGAGAAGTATCGTCCAGTATTGTTTCCAATTAGCTTTCTAGCCGCTTCCTGTGTTACATTGCAACGTAACAAGCAGAGTAGCTCTAGTTTATCTGAGTAGAAGGTGTCATTAGTGACTCTTTAGAGAGCCTGGGCTTGATAACAGAGCCCTCTGAGCTATAGTAATGAGATCTTCTAGAGAGATAAACCACACTCTCAGTAGACACCAGTCCATCATATTTACTGCTGCCTCCGTCGTAGACAGTAACTTAGTGGTCACTAATGTTGTTTTTCAAACTATTTGCCTAATGCATGTCTGATTTGTTTATGTACGGTAGCATTAATCCTTTCATCTGATCTATAACATTGTGTTTTCCCGTTTAGAGGCCTGTGTTTGTAAAAGTGTGTGTATAACCACAGCAGAGTAACACCATTATCTATTGTATGGTCTTGCAGCGACAAAACGTCCACAGGGAAAGCAGACCTCACTTACGTCCGGAAAACCAGAGACGTCTGTGTCAAGAAGAAGGTAATAAGCAATACTTTTATGTGGTTACTAGTGTTGTTTTGCATGTGCTCCTTTTTTGTGCGTGAAACCAGACAGAAAGCTAGACACAAGTGTAGCGTAGCTTTTTAATTGAGAACTCTCGGTCTGTTTGACATTGCAGCTGGCGATGTTGATTTTCGAGACCTCTGACTGTTGCTAGGTGCCATACCACTAATTAGTGGCTGAAAACATCGGTCATCATCTCTGATCCGATCATAATTTGAAGCGGTGTGAAAATGTGCTCTCCCGGAGGTCAGCTGTAGTCCTGTGTTGTACTCATTCTATAATTGGAAGGGTTTTTTGTTCAGAAAAAGATAAGCCTATTTAACTGTCATCGTGTTTTTCTTTTTCCATTTAATGAGTGTGTAAAGTATTTGTGCTGACCTTTGTTCCCCTTTTGGAAGATTAAGTTTTATTTATTTTTTAAATGTATTATATCCTTTCACTTTGAAAGCCCACCCCTCCATAAAATTGGACAGCTGTTCTACAGTGAAATTGGTATTTATGCCTTAGCGCTATGAGCAGTGGCTAAAGTGATGCCTAAATGAGAATGGGCTGCTGATAATGGCTTTCCTCACCTTCCTCCGTGAGTGTTGAGGGCTGTCGGTAGCCACACACCCTGTGAGTGTGTGTGTGTGTGTGTGTGTGTGTGCGTGCGCGCGGGTCGCCGGGACGCCCCGCAAAAATGTCAGTTCCCGTTTCCTCCACATCCAGGCACTAATTAACTCTGAGGGGGAGGGGAGGGTGGACAGTGGGCGCTTTCAAAGGATGGAGCTTTTAGATTCTCAAAGCTGAGCTCATTAGACAGCGTAATGAGACAACTGGAGAACGCCAAGTGTGTGCGTCTTATCTTCATTCTGCTGATGGCAGGAGGAAACGGCCATGATTACTTTGGCAGTTCATGGTCATTTCCAGGCCTTTGTCACCATGCTACTACAGCTCCTGATCACATGTTATGGCCTGTGTGTGTGTGTGTGTGTGTGTGTTTGTTTGTGTGTTTTCTGGTATGTTGTATCAGTCAAATTAGCAGTCACATTTTATGGCTTTTCACTCCTTTCTAAATGACTGGTGTTATTTAAAGCATGGGTTACCCCGAGTAGAACTGTGGACAGGCCTGGTAAGGAGCGCATTGTCTCTGCCCAGTAATAGGAGCCTGGATTGTACATAGGAGTGGAAGTTGATAAGGGTGGTATTTTAAACAGGGTGAAGGTTTGGGGGAGGCCGCCCAGCACTGAAGCGAGAATGCGGTCACTCATTAAAAGTGATTACTGCTCTTCTTGTAACCCTGCAATACTATCTGCGTACGACCGTACGTACAAAACACATTGGCCTATCTAAATAGGTCGTCCTCCAAAGACGAAACTATTGCTCGAGATGGAGCTTTATTTTGATATTTAGCAGCCTGACCTTTTATTCTGGATGCACAAAGCCAGGCATTTTCCCTGGGAACTAAGGTGTTTGCCTGAGCTCTGAACAAATTAGGATCATTAAATTAATTTGAGCAGTTAAAATCAGGATATTGTTTTATTTATCGAACACAGACAGCTCCACACGAACTTCAGAAATTGTAGCTAAATTCTATGACTTTTTTTTAAATAATTTTTTTTAATCTTCAGGGAATAAAAATGTTTTTATCGCTGCTTCTCAATTAGCCTTGATTAGCAACAGAAGATTAACATGACAGGTTATGTCACATTAAGCCAACACATTCTAATTAGTCCTCTTGCACAGCGATGAGGCGGACGATATTGTAGCTCGGTCTGAAGTTTTTAGTCAATATCATTCTGCTGTTTTGGGCATTGGTGTAGTGATGTTCCAATTTGAATTGTGGGTCTCGTCTTGGTGTTCTGGATCTCCTAGGCAGCCACACGTTGGAGGAAATGATTTTAACATTTGAAATGTGATAGTATTTGTAATGTTTTTTTTTTATTCTTGGTTGTTCCATGGTTGAAATGTTGTTTATACTGCTATGCTATGGGCCAACAAACAATTAGAATAAAAAAAGTCCCCTAATCCTTTCCACACTCAGTATAGTTGACTTGTAGACCACCATCAGAATGGGGGAGACAGGAGATCTAAGTGACTTTGAACATTGAATGATTGTTGGTGCCATGGTGGGGTTATGAGTATTTCAGAAACACCAAGAGTTAAGGAATGGTGAGAACAACAAACTAACAATGTGGCCAAAACCCCTTGTTAATGAGCGAGGTCAGAGCAGACTGGCAAGCCTGCTTAAACTGAGAGGAAGGTGACTGGTAACACAGGTCAACAGTCTATACACCCACTGTATGCAGCAGAGCGCCACCTTGAGGTGAATGGCCGATGGCAGGGGAGAAACAGTGTTGGAGACGCAGTATAATTGCTTAATTTGTGGTTGTTTATTCTCAGGAGACAACTCCAGAAAGCGTGGCGGCCTACAGCAGCTTGTCCTTTGAGGAAGTCGTTCAGGAACTGATCAAGCAGAAGGAAGTTGTCAAAAAGAAGGACGCTCACATTCGAGAGCTGGAGAACTACATTGACAATTTACTGGTGCGTGTTATGGAGGAGACGCCCAGCATTCTACGAACACCTTATGAGCCAAAAAGGAAGGCGGGTAAAATCTCTAAAAAGTAGGAAAAGTTCAACCTGATTGTTAGAGGCTCCTGGTAGTGGTGTGGGAGGAAAACATTTACCGATGCCAAACTAAGCATTGTTTTATTTTCAAAACATTACTTTAAATGTACATTTTGTTCCCCTCATTAAGTAGTTTTTCTTTTTTTTTTTTTTCTTCTTGGAATATGATTATGCCCAAATTATATTGTCTTCCATTAAATATGAATGAGTTAAGGGGTGTGTCATGCAACCCTTGCACTTTTGCAAAACAAAAGAAAAACATTCACACACACACAATTTGTATAATCTTTGTCCTTCAGAGCCTTTATGTGATAAGGTAGTCTCTTATGCAGACGGTCAACAGTATTCCACCTTGAGTATAATTACCGTGCCGCTTCTGTCTGTAATAAAGAATGCTTTATTGCAGGTGTAAAATCAGTAGACACACTGAATTTACTAGTTATCAGGTGCATGCATTTTGATTCACTCAGATCACAGCAATTTCATAACGTTGACTTGTTTGGCTTTTAGGCATAGCTCAGTGCTTATGAACTCACACAAGCTCACTGCAAACAAGGCTGAAGTCTGGTATTTTGAGGACGGAATCTTCTTGAGTTTGAATGTAGTCATATTCATGTTTACTGGATGCTGGCATAGTGTGCTGTCAGTGGGTGATGGACCTGTAATTACTGTGTTTACAGCGTCAGTATTAAAATTGCTGCCCAGGATATACGGTACACACTGGGTCAATAAGTGTCAACCTTCCACCAGGCCTGTCTCAGAAAAGGCAGCCTCATACTATTCTGTTCTGCAAATGTGAAGATGCTCTGCACTCTGCACACTGCTACCACAAATTATACAGAAGGTATCCCTCAAAGATGGCTACTATCACTTTTGAATAGAATAAATAGTTGCCAAACAGGGTCTAGAGGTCCTTGTTTTATAAGAATATTTAGTTTTTAGACAAAAGACCAAGTTACAAGTTATTGAGCGTTTCTTTTAATCACTTTATTTGTGATCGCTATCATGTATGTATATCACATTCAACACTTGGAGGGTATAGTTTTACACATGTGCAATGATCTTAACTTAAGCAACGTCCTTTATATCCTGCTGGTTATGCAATTGTTTACATTTGAATGGTTCTGCTAAACTCAACTTCCATTCAGTCAGTGTAATTCACTGGGTCGTCGTGGATCGGTTTTGTTTGGCAGAATCCCTGATCTTGAGCTTGCTTCAAATTTATTGTAAGCTGGCGATTGTATTATGGTACCTAGCATATTATACCCGCATTACCGTTTGTAAATGTTACACTGGCCCTATTATTTTAATGTAAGGTGCTGCTGGTATAAGCTACTGTATTGCTGTGTAACCACTATTGTCTCACTCAATGTCGTCTAATCCTCTACAAACGGTACTATTTAAAATCTCAACAAATTTAAGAATTGACTTTTCTGATTTCTGAATCTGTTTTATTGCATTTTATTGTATGTACTATAGTTACATTTAGCCATTGCTTGAATATGTACTGTGACTTGAAGTGATATTTTACTTTGTTATAGTGTTTTTTTATTTTATTTAGGATAAGGCTGGTGTAATTGTGTATTTATTGTCAGTGTAGAATTGAGTATTGTCTGTGTAACCACTAATGGTAGATACAGTAGTTCTTGCCTTGACTATTAAAAACTAGGATCTTTCCTCCAAAATAAAAAAGCAAGTAAGAGCTGTATTGATGTTTTGTGAGCATAGCTATTAGCATAGCTACTGTACCATCATTATGGTAAATATCTCCAACATTTGACAGAGATTGTATGTGACTATTAGTGGCAGTAGCAAACAAAAAGGAGAAGTCCAATGCTGTTCATAATAATCATGAATTCTGTGGACCAAAGCAGCAGCACAGCTCTCAGGTTTGTTTTATATGTTAAAGAAATGTGTTTAGTCAGTACTTTTTGTAGGAGGAAAACATTCGTCATTTTATAGGCAAATAACATAAATCTAAAATTACAATGGCCTTATTTTTTTAAGCATGCACTGGTTAATGAATACAGATCCCATTTACCATGTTTTATATACACAATAGTAAAGATCATATTTACCATGTTTTATATTCAACAGCACTATTGTGATGCCTTTTCATTTTCTAAAAGGTATCTAACATGAATGTCATATTCTGAAATATTTCATATATTCATTGTTAAAGTTTAGCAAAAGGGAGTATTAATTATAAGCGTCCAGAAATGGGGATTAAGGTGAAAGGGCACTATACTTTTATTTTGATATGTCAGAAAAACAACAAATGTAAAATATCACTTTGAGAATTGGTAATTTAAGTAGTGTCATAAGTTCATGTTAGGTTACAAATGACAGTGTTTTTGTTTGTCACTTATTTAATTTCCAAATTTGTTTATTGTATGGCATTATTGTTACAGAGCTATCTGGCAAACTATTATTTAATCTTTGTATTTAGGCAGTGCTATATCCAAACTAAGCACTGGTAAATAAAGTAAAGAAACAATGTTTTTTGTATTTTTTTTATAGACTTAACATTTGTAATGTCATCAATTGTAGCTATACTTTATGTAGTGATATTTCTATATTATTCGCGGGGGGTGTTATTGTATCAGTGTTATGTTTTATTTTTATTATATTTTGTTTTTGTTTTTTCTCACTTAACTTTAAATCTATACCTAATTAGAGAGTTATACCATGCTATTATACTGTATGCCCTTTGTTGTAGTTAGATTATTCTCATCCATACTAATCTCTTTTTAATTATTTTTGTATTTGACCTTTAAACTGTATGGTACCAAATTAGAAACCTGACACAGTGCTGTACTGTTTCCTCCTATTTTAAACATTGATGATACATGTTTAATAATTGGTTTTGTTTAACTATGTTTCTCAAAGCCAAAATACCCCATTCATTAATTAATGTATATGTTGGCTTAGCAATATTTATTTCCTAATTTATATCACTGTACAAATGACGCTATTAAACCTTGCTTGCCTTTAAAGTATGTGTTGTATCCAAAGATACTTTTCTTTCTTAATTTTGTTCTGGCAAATTTGTATTTTGCAACATCAGGTAAATATCCATTTAGTGTAAGCTTTACATAGAGGCAATAGTTAAGCCTCTGAAAAAAAAAGAATTGTCACAAGGCACTTTACAGTATGTTTCACTGGATACATTTAGTTCAACTTCAGCTATTGAATGTTAAGTTCCAAAATTGCTTGTATTAAATCTACTTTGCTGTACAGAATTACAACAGCCTAAAGTATAAAAGTAATTATTTTGAACAGCCTTTTGGATGTGTAAAACAAATCCCAAAAGTACATTTGTTCACATTATAAAAGAATAATGAAAGAAACTTTTTTGCTTTTTTGCTTTACAGGAACATTTTAAGCAAATATCCTTACATATTGTTGCAAATTTACATAATTTGTTTGAAACGTTCAAGGATATATGTTGCATTGTGATAATCAACCACATTTAGTCATTGTCACGCAGGCTCTGCCAAAAAGGTTAGGTTTAATTATGCAGTTACTTTTTGCACATCACAAATTTGCACCTGTAACTTATTATTCGAGCCAAATAAATGTTTTTTCCCAAACCAAGAGCTATAACCAATTAAATAAGTACCCTTTCAGTGCAGATCACAAATGAGCTGTAAGATGTCATAGGCTACTTGGGCATGGGGCATCGCTTGTAGTAAGAAATATTAGTTTTAAATGAAATGATGATTAAGATCTTGACAGTTTGAAATCAGGCAGGTATGCCAAAACAATTAAATCAAGTTTGAGGGGGAAAAAACCTACAAACACATTTACATTGTTTGAGAACCTGGTTCTCTGACCTGAATTAAGTACCTGTGTAGTTCTAAGCAAGCTAGCAGTACACTGACAACTTTTTGCATGCCATTACCTGTGTTATATGCAATTCTATATTCATGTTAATAGGTCAACATTAGTGTAAGATACGGTCAAGTGTAAGCGCATATTTAAAAAAAAAAAAACTCAGTCGTTATTAACAATATGCAAACGTTTTAAGATTATTTGAGGAAAGATCATTGTGGTGTATTCACTGGTGGGTGATATGGCCAAAACCTCACGTGTAATAATGGTACTATAGTGTTTTTTGGTGCTTTACTGGAAATTAAACAAATAAATAATCTGCATACTGTAATAACCCTCTGAAATGTCTTTGCCTAGGTTTAATATAGCCTATGGAGTATATATGACTGCCCATATAATTGTGGCCACTGATTCAAATACCATGGTACAGTATATGGTAAACACAAAACATATTTATATTTCTGGATACACATTTTATCAATATAATTTTGTGGCTCCAATATCTAGAAACACCACTGATGATTCTGTAATGCTGATCAGTAAACATGCATGCTACTTCAAAGGCAAGTAATGCAGTGTGCTAGCACACTTTAATTTTGAGTGATTCATATGAATTATATGCCTCTCACACAAGATTAAACAATTAATAAAAAAACAAACCATTGAATAGCACATTAAATTGTATAAATTCAATGTGCATTCCACAATATTGAAGTGTAAATCTTTCTGTGGACTATTCTTTATTCCCTCTGATAAGTTTATAAAGCTGTTTTCCACCAGAGCTCTTATTGTATCTGTGTCTATTGGAACCATAGCTGTTACTTGTGTGGTTCTCTATACAGCTTTAATGTTCACCTTGCTTTATTCAGCGCCTCCTTTTGTTTTTGAAAACTTCCCAGGCCTTCTTTCCAAAAAAAATCCCAAGTGCCATCATTTGACAGTGAGCAGTACCGAGGTTCCTTGTTAAAACGCCACTCTAATTTGCCTATTTGTGTCTTCTGGGACAAGAGACACTTGTGTTGTTTACTGGCTGATGTGGGTGGGTTTAATTCTCAACCAGCTCTCTACATATCAGGTTAAAACAGAGACCATCTACTTACTGAAGAAGCGCCTCAAGAGCACGGTTTGTAAGTCTGATGAAGTTATGTCCTTGCATAGTTTTATGGTCTCACCTATGAGTGCTACTATTCACTATAAGTTTTGCACAAAATAGTACAAAAGCAATTCGGGAGCAAAGGCAAGAGATCTAAATGTGATATTTGTTATTTTAAACTTTGCCATGCATTTTTTATATAGGTGTTAAGTTCTACTCGATTCTTGAGGGAATAAACAACACTGAACACAAATACGTGTGTAATTGGGCTTTATGTAGGTGTCACCTGTTGTATTCATAAGCTAATTGCAATAGTCATTGTCATCGTTACATGTTCATCAACAGATCACGTTTCTCTGGTCGTAGCTATTGTGTGGCTGTGGCACGCGCCACCTGAACACACTCCTTCATTAAAGCCCACTCGCTGCTCTTTATATCATATTGCTGTAATTTGAGGCAAATATCCATGCAAACATGTTCCGCCAGGTTTTGTGTGCTGTTGGACAACAGGCAAGGAGATGGGCAGACGCCTATATGCCATAGAGCGGGGCCACATACAGGTCACCTGCACTACCCGTTAAAAATGGATGGGCGTCATAGTTGGGATCAGTGTCACGCAGCACGCGCCCGTGAATGCACAGAGGCCTGCGGCACTCGCCGAGAGACACATTGAGGGGAAGGGGGGGGGGTTTACCAGATGGATGGGGTGCTTTTAAGGGAAAAAGCAGGCCTTTACGAACAGCTGGCCTGAACACACAGAGGGATGATCGAGGGCCAGGTGTCACGGTTGCTACTTCAGCGTTAGCTTCTCTGCTGTGGGGTTAGCTGATCAGAGTGTGTGCTTGAGATAAATCAGGTGTCAAATGTGACGCAGACACCCCAGGCTGCATTGTGCCTTTGTGTGTCTGTTGTCTTCTTTTGATTGCTGCACGCGTTGGCTATCACGTGAACAAAGACAGACAACCACAGGAAAGAGAATCTGCTAAACAGCTTAGCAAATACATTTTATGTGAGGCAATCAATATGTCTCGTTGACATGACATGAAGAACAATCTTTATTATGTTTCAGTTTGACATTAATACATTATATCAAATTAAAGAGGATTAAATATACACTTGACTTATGGAATGTATTATTTAATAGAGACTCACTATAAACAATGAAATGGTCACATTTAGACAGTGACATACCAGTATTTCTTTGCACATTTGATCACAGACGGTGCACTATACATTTCTCATCTGCTTGGCAATGTGTTGTTAGTCAAGACAGGGAGAGGAGGATCGGGTGCCAGTGGGATGTTTGACATTGTGTTTTTGTACAGCAGACAGACCATTGAATATCAGGTGGGCCAGCCATAGCAAGCATTGGTAACAGCAGCAGCTCTCTGTGTGCTTTTAACATTGTGCCAGCTGTGTGGAGAAACAGGTTGAGCTCGCACAACCACACACTTCTATTCTGCAAGTTGAAGAAAAGAAAAAAAAGCAGAAGCGCTCAACCGACAAGCTGGCAAGCGACATGTCTCATTATCGCTGTCTGACCAGCACGCACCAAGAACTTATCACTTAGAACCTATAGGAAACATGAGCTGTTAGCAGACCATAGGTTTGGGTTTAGCCATTTTTAGCCTGTAATTGGCACTGCAAAGACCTTGTGGAAGGATGGCTATATTGCAAAAACAGTGTGAAACTCCATGTCAGACCCAATTGGAAAGTAAATGATGATGTGGTGTTATGAGCGCTGGTTAATTAGTTCTGATCATGCTCAGTCAAACCCAAGCCTGCCATCACCTGACCATAAAACTTAGCCATTTGTTTTCTAATACAATACAATTGTATCTATGTTTTATTTGTTAAATTATTTTGTCCAATGTGTTTTGCAGAATGTTATAGAATTCCACAAGATTATTTTCTTTTTTTTTTAAACAATGTGTCTTTTATAGACAGATTAGATATGGCAACACAGATAAACGCACCATATATGCAGTGCTTACATCTCTGCTTACATCAGCCTAGTTATAGTTTCTATTAGATCACATAAGAACTGTATGGCAATAGCTCAGTAAAGCCACGCTAACACTTGAGTAATAAAATCAATCAATCAATCACCGTCTCCTGACTTTGCAGCATATAGGAGAGCTCTGCTGGAATCTCGCTAAGATGCAGATGTACCAGCCAAATGACTCCAGTGGGGAATTACCAAGCCATAAATCCAGATGTCGTAAGGGTGGCTGTAGCCTGTTTCACGGTAAGAAGCCATGCAACTTGTTCCCATTACCTTCACGGAGGTTGTCTCGCTCTGCGGGGCCCAAGCGTATCTCTGTTGGCAAATCTAAACCTGTTTGTGTCCAAACGTGGAAGACACCGGCAGAGTGAGGAGTCCAGCCCTGGTGGCCATGCCCTGACAGGTCCTCTTTAAATGGATGATCTGGGAGATGTCAAGCTGTGAGAGCAGCTAATAATCATTTGCAGCACATTCATAATCCTGTGTAAACACGGGGCATGTTACGGCATGCAGCGGCTTTCTTCCCTGGAATAGACTAAACTGTGCTTATTGTTTATTGAGCTACAATCCCTTTCTTGGTTCTGTAGATCAATTATAGGACTTGTTTGCACATGGATTTACTAAAGAGGCCTAACTGGTATACCAACCTGGCAGTTCAGTCAGCAGCAGTGTTCTAGTGTAGTATTAGAACTTTAGTAACTAGCAGTGTAACTTATTACTATTTCCTAAACGGTAATACTATTACAATTTCTAATTCAAGTAATGCTGCTTTACTGCTTTACAAGAACAATATTTCTTGTCCTAGCAAATTTAGGGTAGGCTAATTGAACCAGCCTGTCCAATCATCTGGTTTGAGAGGCTGCCATGTTTTCACTTTGGCTGTTGACTCCCAAGGTTCATTATTGCTACAATAAAGAGGATTACATTATACAATTAGCTGGCTACACAGGTTGACATTTTTCAGAAGGGGCGAGGCAGGGTGAAATTATTATTGTTAAAGTAATATTGTAATGTAACTAGTAATGTAACTAATTACTCTTAATACCCAGTAATAAGTAAATTAATATTTTTTCTTTTTGAAGGAGTAATAAGTAAATAGTAACTTAATACAATTCCTTAGTAACTTTCCCAACACTGGTCGGCAGTACCCAACAGCCCATGTCCTCATTATTGACCATTAAGATGTATATGCTGTCTGCTGCTTGACTTTTCATTAGCAATGCACAGCTTTTTCCATCAAGGTGAGCGCACAGTGCTGCCTGCACCGCAGCTCTCTTCAGCTGAGCTGGCATGCAGCACTGTGCGTTGGGACTGAGTGCCAGCAGCTACACAGACCGTAGAATATGTTCTGCCAGTGTGTCGGGCTTCATGGTGTCGTACACAGCTGCTTGTCAAAGTGTGAATGTGCTCTCGTGTCATATTGCACACGCCGGCAGAGGAAAGCTACTGCCCAATGAGCAGGATGTGACATCACAGAATGTTTTTTTTGTATTTCTGTTAGTGACACTAGTCAGAAATCAGTGGGACTGTTGTTTATGTTGGTTTAGCTCCCATTGGACGTGTCAAATAAAAGGATCTTCATATAAATGACATTGGATAGATGCTGCAACGCAAACATAGAACAATCATCCAACATAAACATACAATATTTAATTACAAAAAGTAAAAAAAAGAAAAAACATAAATAAAAGAATTCACATTTTATGTATAAGGTTAATAGATGCTTTCATTCATTTTACATAAATGGATGTTGCATACTCAGCCTGCACTATATGTCAATTTTGTAGCTCTTCTGTTCTGTGTAAATTATTATGATGAGGGTCAAATAACAAACAAGGCCACCCATTCCTCTGTGTTGGCTAATTAACTAACAGAACAATTAAGCAATTGGCCAATTCATTACAGCCCTTTAATCTACAAAAAGAGATTGACTGCAAAGATCCTAGCTTTTAAAAAGAGAAGCTCCACAGGAATTCTACACCAGATGAGATGTTTGAAGGTCATTCATCACACTTGTTAAAGATAAATAATGGTTTATTCTGTCTTTAGCACTCCACAAAATACAAATACAATTGCTTTATCCAGAGCACTCCCTTGCCTCTAACACTTTCAAGGCGCCATGGCATCTTATACATGTTCCAATTATCTATGTTAACACACTAAATGTATGCAACTTATGTATAGGTATTGCTAACTGGGTATTTCATGAATACATAACTACAAATTCAACAGATAATCCTTTTGTTATTTCGCATTATTGGTTAACATTAAATGTCCTTGTAAATGACGTCCAAAATTCCAGAATAACAAGTGGCTCGGCTCTCTTATTGTGTTAACAGCAGATATGCTGGCCTATACAGACGGTGGTTTGTTTTTAAAGTAGACGTTGCCTGCAAATAATTGTGAAGCAGTTCCTCAAACATTTGAGAGACCAGCACGTAGGCCATATGGCCTATCATCTTCAGGACATTGCATGCTCTTTTCCCAGCCTCCAATAATATGGAATGCCTCCAATGTTTTCCAAGTGTCACATAGCTGCATGAAGACCTATCAAGCTCAGACTGACGAGACCCTAGCTGCTCTCTGTGGACTCCTATTTCTCTGGAAAGCACTGGCAATTTGCAAGTGAGAGGAGTTGTCAAGCTGCAGAGAGTTGCGCAGGTGGTTCAATTTGTCTCCTTGTTTTGGTACAACTGAAGTATTGGCATGGGTGTAGGTACAGCACAAGTCTCTGTTAGTGTGGGAGTGCTGCAATTAATTAAGTCTCCCAAGTTTTGACACACATAACATTATGCTGTCAGTCAGGGATGTTGATGTCTTTATCCCTCTGAGGTAATAGCTGGTTACTATGCATGCCAAGAGTATGAAGACAGATAGACCCACAACTGTATAATGAAACCTTCATCAAGCTTCTGAATAAATACCCATTTGGTACATAATGAACATTCAGAGTTTTGACTTACAATTGATGTTTGTGGGTGTGGTGCATGGCAAAAATAAATAAACCAGACATTCACTTATTCATACAAGTGTTCTCACTGGTATTCGTTTTCATCAAATTGTGGATAGTTTGGATATTTTTCCTTTCCAAAAAATATGTTTAAGAAAATAAATGTCAGTAACATTATATAGTATATACAATATGCAGTAAGGTAAAGATGGTTTTCCATACTTTGGTATTCCAATACTGTACACGTTAATTGTCATTTGTATTAATAGTCATAGAAGAACATGGTTTGAATGTCACGCCGCTCTCTTAAAGAGGAGGAGCATGGTGTTTTGTAAAGACATTGTATGGATAGGTGATGGCTATCCTAGGGCTATGACTTTGGAACATGGAGTCCCCTCTCTTCAAGCAGTGAACCAGAACCAAGTGGAGTGAGGCTGGCGGGCCACAAGAGTGCCATTGTTCTTCACATTAATCAAACCAAGGAAGGGCAGGTAGCGTTTCCCCAGCCTACCCCACACACACACCCTGCCAAGCCCCATGACTGGACTGCTTTTTTAGCTGGCAGCGATTGGCCATTGGAGCTCCTGGAGGATGTGTGTCTGTTTAATTAGTGTGATGAGCTCAGCGGAGTTTATGTGCTGTGTTGGACACCAGGTATTAACCCCACTAGTTTGACCCTGTGAGGGAGGGAGCCCACCTCAATCTTGACATCTCTTTCTCTCTTCTGTTCTCCCATTCCTTCTCTTCATTAGAAGAAGGCAGATTAGGCAGGTAAAGGCAGAGCAAATGGAGGGGAGAGAGTGGTCAACCTCAGGCATACTCCCTTACCTGCTCAGTTGGTAGACTTGAGTTCCCTGAGACAAAGAGAATCATTACCACGGCGATGCTTCTAATGCTGTGCTCATTAGACACAGAATGTGTGTTGCTCTGGTACAGCGCTTTGCTCTGCTACGATCTGTGGTCTACTTCAGACCAGAGACACTCAAAATGGTAACAACATGTTACTCTAGTGGGATCACACTCAGTTTGTATTATCACTGCTGCTTCTTAATGTTTTCCAAATGTTTCAGTAAAAGAAGAACAGATACCTATTGACTTTTTGCTGTTTAGTGTGCACAGGAAACAAAGTGATTAGCGTTGTGGTTGACTTCCCCCTGTACCATCAACATTTATACATATGACACACAAATACAGATCACCCATTGGCAGCTGACTCCATCCGCTTTGGATGAGAGCATGCAATGTGTTAACACCACCCAAGGGCACTGTTTGCTAATTCATTTAACCACAACAGTATTTTCCCAACAGCTTCAGCTGAGCGATTAAAAACCATGAAAAGATACGAAAACATTCTTACCATGCTAGACGCACTTTCCACAAAGGTAAAACAACCACTTCAGGCGCAATCAAAGCTTAGTGTATCGCCCTTTATCGGATTATGCACTTTATTAGGTTAGTGGAACAAACACATGCACTTCGGGGGAATCATCTTTAGGATTATAAGGCATCCTTTTTCTTCACAGATGGTTAGTTTCTGCAAAAAAGCAATTAATTAGTGAAGCACTTGCTCTCTTCAAATATTTGGACTAACGTTCTTGGGAAAGCGCAGAGGACGATTTTAAAAGTTAAAGGCCACCTAGAGGACACTGGTGCTGATGGGTCTTTTGAACGATGAAATAAAGCCGCTTGGATTCATTTCATAAATATGTCAACGTACCTGCTTATTTACATGCTTTGTAGGTCACGTGGCACGCGAGGGTTTCAATAGGATTAAGGTCATTTGAGAACTATTTCATGTGAGCTACTGTGCCCAATATTGCGTGTTGTTTTAAAGAGCTGTTTTGTGAAAATCATATAGCAGTTATGAGAAACAGACTCACGGATGTGTTGTTGCAGTTGAATAAACAGTGTTGCATTTCTGGTTTCAGTCAGCAAGCAAGCTTTATTAATGTCCCGCTTGCTACTAACGCAGTGTGGAACAAAGAACTGGAGTCACAGCGTGTCAGCTGCACGAGCTGCACCCCCTCTGAATACACTTTATTAATTGGATTTAGATATTTGCAAAATGATCTATTTAATGGGATTACCACTCGTATAATGATCTTATTTATGAGGGAAGCAATCCAAGCTTTGGGGCGGCTTGATAATGCATTTCCAGCTCTTTGGCAGTTCATGTTGTGTTAGGCAGAGATAAAGTTGAAGTCCCCATTGGAAATGAATAGGTAAGTTAGCCTGCTGTAATGGAGCCACTGGTGGCAGGCCGGATGAGCCTGACTGGCCACCCTCACATTCCAGAGGTCTGTCTGGACCGTAGGCACAGACCCACTGAACTCCTTACAAGTTCAATGTAGACGTAAATGGGGTAGGGGTGGAGAGAGATAGCCCCCCCCCCCCCCCCCCCCACACACACACACACACACACACACACACACACACACACACACACACACCCCACAACAGCATAATGGTTCTTTCTTACGTCTTTATCCACAATATCTCGCCAGAGCTTTTTACAGACCCTGTTTCCACTTAAATACCTTGAGGTAATGTTCTAACTCCTTGCTGCCCTTGCTAGGAAATGGCATTTCATGTACTGTATATTGGTGAGGTGAGAGGAGACTTTAAGGGAGAAATATGTACTGTGTGCAAAATGGCACAAAGGCGCTTTTTTCCATTGTTTATTGTGGCTCCCTAAATGGATTTTTCTTGTTTGCCAACATATATAAGCTTTTGAATGTTTTCTCTCAGTGAGGTTTTAGCTTGGAACATTTAATTCAAAAAGTACAGGCTATATGTAAATTAACCTTTCTTTGCAGAGCCAGCATGCTTTTAAAACATTAACATTTGAATATAGCACTTGATTCATACTATATATGTTTTTTTAAAATATGTTATAATCTTTGACTTTAAAAGGATGTACTCGCAAATGAGATTATGCTAATAGACCTAATTTGCATAAAACGGGTAGAAATATTAAACCAGATTAAAAATGTTGAATATTTAGTTTTATCCGTGCAGTTAGTCAACAAATATATTATTTCTCCCAGAGAATATTAGCAACTAAATGTGACATTGTGGAACATCAACAGTATTGCGGTTGCAATGATCGCTAGAAATGTACAGTATCAGTTTGCTATTTTAAACCAAATTATTTTGTATGAATACTAATTTGTAACATCTGACGTTTTACTTCAGTGGTCTGGTTTGAGTATTTTAGGACACTGCGGCTTTTGGGGTCTTTTGGGGAATTCCATTCAGGTGAGGGCCGTGACACACCATGTGAAGCCAGCAACAAACACAAGCTTTCATTCAAGACATTAATCTGCAAACAAGTGTTTTTTGTGTCTCTGAGTCTTATTTTCATCGCCATCAGTTTAGTACATAGATTTAAAGTGATTCAAGTTGTGCTCTCAGGTTCCATGTCCCCAACAGTCCCCCCTTCCTCTTCCCCTGTATGTGGCTGCCAGATGCCTTGTTATGCTATTACATGTATTTATAACTTTCTGTTTGTTGTTGTTGCATTATGTTAAAACGCACCATATCTCACACCTATATATATGCATGGCCAAACAGTGTAAATATTAATTAGCACATAATAGAGAACAGTGCATGCTCTTACTGTATTAACACACACATACACACACACACACACACACACACACACACAATCATCAATTATCATCACTAATTCAAATAAAGTACATCCATCAAGAAGCTTTTAATTTGCTTTTAAATATTCTAGATTTTTCTATGGTAATTTTTATAGTATTTTTTGAGTTATTCAGTAGTACATACATTTTCACTGATTCCATAGTGTTAGTGAAAGGATATATGAAAAAGACATAATTATGTACAATATATATATATATTAAAACACTTAAGAGTTTAAGACACTATAGGACTAATGGCTTTTGTTAACCTTTACTGACTTCTACAATTCCAGCTCTGTCCTCCTTATGAGTATTAAATCAAATCTACTACAGCGCTGGTGTGTCATATAACATGTATACTGCCCCTTGTGGTGAATCACTACAAATTGAGATTGTGTCTTGGCAGCAATCTCTCCTCTTTTCCCTGAGGCTGACACATTTGTAAACTCATTTATTTATTGGTTTATTTGAATAGCTTTGCCATTGTGAACTTTGGATACATTTATATTTTCCCTTTGTCTTGTACAGTAGAGGATGAAAGGGATATTTTTGTCACCTGGCAGGGTTTCTTTTATATGACGGCTTGTCTGTTTCCCAGTTTAATATTAAAATGAACATCACAATACTTTATGCAAAATCCCGTTTTCATTATAGCCAAGCCCAGAAGAAAAAAGAAAAAGAAATTAAATTAGTGAGAAAACTTGACATCTCTTGTCCTCCTCGTAGTAAATTTGCAAGGATTTAATCACACGCAGATGTCCTCTTAGTGCTCTTTCTTATTCATCAAGGAATTATTACTTTCTAAATGATTGCTCAACCCTTTACTTTAAATATATATGTGATTCCTGAGTTAAGGCCTATTTGACCTTAACTCAATTATTCCAATTGAAGCAAACATGTTAGACACATTTGCTATATTGTGTGTTTTTTGAAGTTCCAATTTTGTTGATATAGATTTATGATCTGCTTGAGACTTAGGTCACTGCCCCAATAGAGATTTATGAAATGGCCATGACGCAATGGCATTCAAGGTCAATTCATCATGCCAGCCATTGTTATTATGGCACCATGCATCAGCACACCACGCTTAGAATACTATAACTCGCAATCTCATGGAATACTGTACTTTCAAGATGTTTGGAGATCATTTACATGTAAGATATTACCACAATTCTCCCAACAGAATAATAACAATCACAAAATCATGAATAGATCTCACATATCTTAATCATTCAGTTTTAGCATAAACCCCAGAAAGACAATGCTCTGCAATGCTGTTGCACAGAAAGGTTTTACAATGATGAAAACCTGATCGTGTGGCTTACATTATGCATTTGTGTGTACCATGAGACCAGATTTTCTAAAGTAGCCTACTACCCATGAATGATTGAAATGCTTATTCATTATCTTTTTACATTACTTGAAAACAATATATATGATGTGTAATGTAATATGGAATGACAAACATCATTGTCACTTTTTAGATTGGAGGCATTGATTTTTACCATGTTCTGTCCCTAAGGTAGCCTGGTGTACCCAGACCAGACCATATTCACTTTGTGAATAGGTCTGGCCATGCTCCGTTGGTAACTGTTCGCAGTCGTATCCTCCTACTTGGCGTAGACCTCTCGTTAATTTTGAATCTATACAGCGCTGAACCAATTGGCGTTTCTCACCAACCCTCTTGACTTCAACTCGCTAACCCACGCTGGTTGGGCTGCCGTACAGCAGTGTGGCTGTGCATACACTAATGTGATCAGGGTTTCCAGACTGTAATATCAACTAAATAAATTGATCTGAGAACATGGGGAGGAGCCAGACTACCCTTCAGGTCAGACCGATTAAATTATGCAGATAATGTAAATTCAGTAAACCCAGCACAATATACTGTACAAGTAATTTTACAGCACAAAAGCAGCTTGCGCTTGTTATATAATTACTAACTACTAACTAGTTTGTTGTGTTTTTTCCACCTTTACATACATACACGTCTTAAATGGGTTAAGGTTAGCTCAGGTAGCTGCAAGAACAGTTCATGTCTAAGCAAAGTAGTGAATTATTTGCAGAAGCTTATAATGTAGGCCTCTTTTCCTATATACAGTAGTAGTGGGAGTGTTGTGTTCTGGTGGGCAGAGACATTAAATGTCCCAGATCTACAGTATGAATAAAGTCATATTGTGAAGTGTGTGGGCTGATATGCTTGGCATCCAACCCGGACAAGTAGATTAGCTTTTACTGGGCCACCTCTCAAAGGCATGTGCACGACTCAAGCATTTCCAGTTTCAACGCTCCGTATCAAACAGCTAACGCCCAGAAACTGAGATGAAAGCACATCACAACATGAAAAAACTGCTTTATGTTATGTGGCTTCTCCACATGGTTAACGGGAGTCAAAAATTGGCATGTCTAAAAAGTGGGATAATGATTATAAATGTGACAGGCTGAAAACTAATTACAATTGTCTCACTGTGTTTTCCAATAATGCAGTAAACCGTTCTATAAAACTCATTTAAATCTTCTACAAGTCCAAAATTCAGTCTTGCTCTAAAGCCATTTGGCACATTATTTTCTCTGTTTACATTTAGAGAGGATTAGCTGAAGAGCTGAAAATAATCATGCCAGATGTCTTCCAAAGTGACAACACTAGCTCCTCAGTGGGCATCTTGTTTTATTGACTTTTTATCAAGTGAAGTGAATCCACTCTCCATAATAATGCAAGGCCTCACGGTGTGAAGTAATGTAAGCAAATTAAATAACGTGTCACAATTTTCAACACTAGTTATATTTACAGCATATTCACCACACACTCGTGTTTTGGGAGTTCAAACAGAACGTTAGCAATATTTATCTAACTATATAGGCCAGTGACACAGACAACACACGTCACTTAAACGGACAAACTGCTGGAACAAACAAAGTCGTAAATAATCCCAATTAAACGACAGGTTTAAATGCTAAACCACATCTGTGCACTTTATAAAAAGCCATGGTGAATGTTTGTCTCTTTAAAACATGTCTAACAATTTCAGCTGTCAATCACTGAGTCCTAAACGTTATTTACATAATAGCCTAACTAAATTAGCAAGTATTAGAATGTTGCAGATTTCTTGCTTTGGGCTTTTATCTATCCCTCTATTGTTCTCTTCTTATATGAACACAAACTTAGTGAACAAAAATAGCATCAGCTGACATGATTTACCCTTTACTATGCTGCATATGCCACAGCCCTCCTTTGAGACTCGGGCAGTGTTGGTTGGATTTGTTTTTTAGCTTTAATGAGCTCGTCTGGAATGCAGTGTCTCCCACATGTCTTGTGGAGGGCGGGGCTATCTTATTGCTGCCACATGTTGGACTCCTCTAGTGGCTCTTCCAGGCCTGTGTGGTCAGTCAGTTCAAAGCACCAAGGCTCATTTGTTATACAACTTTATGTAACAACAACCCAATGGTTCAACGTGTCTGAAGCGGCAACAAAGGAATGCTGACATTTTTTTGGGTCCTTTTTTTTTCTTCAGCGGACCCGTTTCCCGAAGACTCACCAATCCTCCTTTTTGTTTTTTCTAAATGAGTCTGCCCACGGAGGCTTTTGGATGATCTGTTTTTCTAATTAGCATGTTTGGTGAACAATGCGTTGGCCGTGGCATCCTACTTCCAGATAGCGCAGAAAGCCTCGTTCTGAGCATGCTCAGCGTTTGAACCCTGCGAGCGTGAGCGGGATGCGCTGGTGAACAGTAGTAGTTGATCACTGTCACTGTGAGAGCGCTGCGCCGTGCCACATGTGGCAATGATCTGACATGGTGATCTGGCCCTGAGAGTGCCAGGGACTAGGTGGGCCCTCTGCACCAGGCGGACGCCATCAATCCTTGCGTCCTTGCGCTTCGCTCTTGCGCTAGCTAGCTAGCGGCCAAGCCCCTCGTAGTGAGTGACTGGACGTCCCAGTGCGAACACAAACTCAGGCCCTACTTAAATTCCCTGCATGCTGTTTCCACACATTTAAAAAGGAACATAGGCACTTATTCAGGGGAGCAGAGATGCTGCCATATTGACTAATACACTGACTGTACACATCTGTATTGTGACACAGTGCATTCTCTTCAGCAATAACAGCTATTGGCTTTAAAACACCACGTTTGGACCTTATCAAATTCAGGTTCATACATTAAATTGGTCACAATTACAAAGGGTCTTGACCATGCAGCCCTATATACGGCACACGCTTTTCCTTTTTCCTCTCTTTTCACACATCAATTCCCCAGGGAGTTTTTCAGCTCCACTAGATTGGCGAGTCTTCGGGGACCGGGTCCGCTGCATGTGCTGGCTAGTAGGCCATTTGCAATAATCTCCTTTTTACCGTTTAGAGGCTAATTATGTAACGTTACACCTGCCTCCTCCAGCCCTGGCTCTGACACAGTGCAGAATGAGTTGCTTTTTACCCCCCTGCTCGTGGGGTGGCTAGAGTTTCTTAATGAGATTAGCCCAAAGCTCCAGTCTGCTTTGTGTCCCTCGCTATACGACGAGATACTGGATCAACAGAATCAAAGCTAAGAGGCAGAATCATTGGAAGATGCAGGCAGCCGACCTCGTTTCGGTCTCCCCTACCAACCCCCCTGCGTGTGACTTGGACGGGATTTGTCGCTATCACACATGACATTGTGTGCGAGCTTTGCATAGGAAATATCTTTGTCTCCCTGTCATGTTTGCTTGCTGCAGTGTTTTTGTGCTTTTTCTTTATCTCGCTGTCCAGTTCATATTTACCGTTGGATCAAATTTCTCTGTAGTTATTTTCTAAACTGAGGACAAATGGGGTGAATGATGAACGAAATAAGGGGTTGCTTTCCCCACAGCCTTTTGTGATATAAACATGGCTGTGGTGGGTGTATTGCTTTCTTTTTTGTTTTTATTACCTTTAATGATATTGTATTATGCCACAACTTCAGAGACCTAGATGAAACACTTTTTGCTCAATAACACCATAATGTACAATACAGACATATTAAGACACAGTACACCGCCCAAACAATTAGAGCCTTTCTTCATTTCATTTATTGAGACCCTAATGTCCTTGTGACTTTCAGCTCAGACAAAGAGCCCAAAAACCAACATCCAACCCAGGACAGAATAACACACACACACACACACACACACACACACACACCACTCCCCATATACAGTACATGCAAGCAAATAAATGATGCATTAACTTCCACGACTGAAAGTATATTCTCACTGTGTAAGATAACAGTAAATATTTTGCCCACTTGCTGAGAATATGATGTTGATTAAAGAGAGTAAAGGTTAGGGTTAGGGAAAGGGCAGGGATTAGAACTACGGACCGTGGCTAGGGTTACCATAACAGCCCGGCTGATGGGACTAGTAATAACAACAGCAGTAATAATAATCACAAACTAATTGTTTGAACCTTGTGGCTTCCTTGCAAAAGCCATATTTGTAAAGCCTAATGCCTTATAAGCAACCAAAGTAATGCCTCAATTGCCCATATTCATTTATTTTCCCTTGTACAGACATTTTACATTTGAGCATCCATATTTCCACATAAACCACAGTGTCTAATTCACTAAGGTATTCATTTTTCAAATCCACCTGCCACTGTATTTGTCTTATTTTAATTTTTTTTTACTATTGAGCTGCAGCCTGTGTTTCTCTGTACCAGATCCTATCATTGCTTTCTAGTTTGTGGAATTTACAAAGAGCCCTTGGAGCCCTGCAGCTATGCTGCTACAGAGAGCTATTTGCAGTGCGTCAGCAGAGTATCCTGTCATGGAGAGAAAATCCCGTTTGAAGTATGGCCCCCGTCTTTCACACTGACGATAATGCTCCTGGCTTTACCGTGTCCTCTGTGCAAAAGCCCATGTCTTCCCCTTTTGTCCATGCCCTCCCCCCCCCCCAACCCCACACTCCCGCACACCCCCTAGCTCTCCTCTTTTGTGTCACTCGCTGTCAATTTGAGAAGTGGTCCAAACCTTCACCCCTGGAGGCATTCTGGGTAGTGTAGTCAGAACTTGGCGTGTGGGATATTTAGTACACTTGTGTCTTGACAAGTGTACTAAATATCCCACACGCCAAGTTCTGCTGCTGAGATCAGCAAGCTGAACGTAAATGGTAGATTATTCATTCAGTAGAATAAGAGACTATCACTTGGTATACTGTATAAGTACAGTACACTGTTGGAGATGTTGATTTTAAAATTAGTATTTGAGTATATGTAGTTGATATTATGGTACAAAAAATTAATCTAAGGTAAATACTTAGCATTTTAAATAAGATGCATTATTAGTATTCATTCTATTCGAGCTGCTAAAAAATCCACATCTTAAATGCAATGCACTCCAGTCTTTTCCACTCACGGCTTTGTTGGCCTCTCAGAAAACTTAAGCTGCTCTCTCTTAAACAGGGGCCTCTCATGGCATATGCATGTATCTTATCTGGCCAGTATCACAAACATTCTCTAGGACATCAAATATTTAAACAGCCCATCCAAACAAGAGACGAGAGAGAGGGGCATAGAAGCAAGCCTTTTGGGGGCCCTGTGTGAAAACAATAAATGCGCTACCATCCCCTCAATATTTTCACATTCACTGACTCGGTATGATCCCAACATAAAGAGGGTCTCGGAAACCGTCTCTCTTAAACTGTAGCAGGCATATATTACCAGGCTTAGAGCTTGGCAAGCTTCATATCCCAAAATAGATTTCAACAATACTCTATGAGGATGCATTAAATAAATCTCCGCTCAGCTAATCCGTGGAACAGTTCACCATTTTTGAGAGAGACACTCTCCGGTAGGACAAAGCACTGCTCTGCTTGCCGCGCCTTCATCTGGGGACAGACACACATAAAGAGAGATATTTAGAGAGAGGAGGGGGGGGGTGCAGAAATCCTCCGCTAATGTGACAGAGAATTCTCTGAAAAATCATCATTTTGCGCTCTTGCACCGCAAAGCAGATCCCATATCACTCCATATTTTCCTTTTTTCCCTCCTTTTTATTTCTCGACAAAGTGCAATAACTTAATCTTGGAAGCAGAATGTGGACATGAGGGCCATTTGGAAACATGCTGTAGATAAATGTTAATCACATTAGCATTTCCCCGACTTCTGTAAATCTCCATAAATAGCATGCTGAGGTTGATCCCTCTTCTTTTTTCTTTTTTTTTTTTTTTGCCTATTGAGGCAAAATTACAGTTGATGAATTGCTTTTGCCATGCATGTAGGCTAATGAAAGCTTTGCTCCTGGGCCTGCCTCAACAAAGGCTCCTAATTTTCCCACTTTACACAAAAATAAGAACCTGTTCCACTTTTAATTAATAGTTTCACCTCCTATTCAACAGTGTAAGCAGTGTACTTTCAAAATTAATTTTTTAGGTGAGGCTAATAATGATAGGGGAACAAGCCCTTTTGACGGAGTTGTATCAATGACGTTTAAGAAGAATTCCCTCTCGTCACCATAGTGCTTAACGCAGCTCATGACAGCACTCTGAACCTTTTCATGACAGGTGGCTATTTCATTACACACACGCTGCCATCATTTACTGACATATATTCGCTCTTTGTGCTGCAATGAGACTGAACATATAGCTCTTTGCAGCAGCATATAGGATTAACCTGTGCTGATCTTGTTATGGTAATAGAGTTGTGAGCTGTGAGAAAATCATGCAATCTCATCTGAAATGCTGAAATCTGCTCTATAACAGTGTTTTAGATATAGACAAAATATAGGTATTATAAGGGGAAATAGGAGGACGTCACAATGGAATTAATATCTAAATCAGTATAGTCCTTTGGTCAATATGCAATTTGTAAAAGAGTGTTATAATATATGGCCTCTTATTTCATAGCTTCCTCTAACCAATTAAATACAGTACAGAGTTAAAAGCTGCAATTAACATACATTAGGAGGGTGCACACTGCTATGCATAATTCAAAGTACTTGATATGATTACTGAGGCAGTGTAGTGTTTGAGCTAGCAAATAGCCCCGGTCTAGCCACATGTGGCTATTTATAACACCACCTTCACTACCCCATGTCAAAAGAAATCTCTTCTTATTATATCCATTCAACCCTGTAACCTGTAGTTCATATGACAATATTCATGATGTCTCTTTTTTCAAGAGATATGTCTGCATCTTTTATATTTCCGCTAATAATACATGAAAATATTGCGTGATGAGACGTAATGGAGAAGATTTTCTGTTCGCTCTTTTGTATCCTGGACTGAACCACCTCACAAGGTGGGCAATTCGTGTGGCAGTTTGGCAGTTTGGTTAGTCTACAGAGGCAGCCTTTACTTATGTAAAGTCTGGGACACAGCGCTGGCTAACTGTGTCAGTACCCGCCTACTTGACAAAAAAGGTATTTTGATTGACATGCATGACGACCAACTACGTAACTCAATGTCAGGCGTTCAACTTGCAGTGAGGAAAACTTAACAACAGGACTTTGGCTGTTTACAGGTATTGTACAGCTGTAAAAGTAGTAGGCTATGGTTACCAGGTACTGATTATGGAACATTTTAAATTAGTAAATAAAGCACTGCGCTATTGTTATATCAGAAATTACGGCAACATACTTGTGAGTGACAACACTAACAGCCAATGGAAATCGACAGTATTATTTCCCGAAAGTCTTAGAGTCCCTTGTCGAGCTTATGAGGCCCAGAGTTGCTTATGTGACGTAGTGCTAATGAACGAAAGAGGCTGAGACTAGAGAACAACCAACTACGTAACTCAATGACAAAGTCAACGTTAAACTTTAACAGAGGAATTTGTTAATAAACTTACCAACATGTCTCTGGCGGTTTTCACGTATTGTTCTGTTAGATAAGTAGACTACCACTTAAAATAAATGTAACAACTGAAATTAGTAAATGAACTAGGCTTCTGCACTAGCAGTAGCCTCACACCGGAATTACACAGACAGAGTGACAGCCAATGAAAATCTACTTTTCAATTTTGAAAAGTGCTGTTGAGCTTCAGGGGTGTATCAGACGTTCAGCACAGAGTTGCTTATGTGACGTTTTGCTAATGGACGGAAGTGGCTGAGACTAGGTGTATGTATTTCTAAGCTGTCAAAAGGAATATACCCTGACAGAGTGCAGAGGTAGCTAACCAGAGCAGTAGCTGCGCTAAAGGACTGTTGGTGATTTCATACCAATTAGTGCAAATCATGCAGTACTTAAGATTATTACTTAGTGATCTTAACAACACTTTGACACGTCCTCGGTAACTGATCCCACTTGAGTTTATTTTCCCCCATAGATTTTGGACATCGCTATGAAATCTTAAAGTAATCCATCCTGGGCCTTTTCTTGTACCACACAGGAGCTTTTATTTTTATTTATTTTAGACTAAACTGACATATGCTGGTTCCAGCTAAGGTCAGGCCTTCCTGCTACCTCCAACCATTCTGGGATGAGGGAAAGCTGCCGTCTCCATGGTGACAAGTCACTACAGCACCCCCGGCATTACTCGGCAGGCTACAGACAAGCTGTGCATTAACTTTCTTTAGAAAAACAAAACACATTTCTGCTAATCCTGTATAACATTAATTCTACTTCAGATGTCAGATGGTAAAAAGCAACAACATTACCAACACTATTATATGGCGTTGGCAGCTGACGTGAATAATGGCGGCAAAATATGCACAGACTAGCTGTCGTGCTGGTGAAAGCTAATGGAGGAGTGTTTGGCACTGTGAAGGGTGGAGAGGCAGTCCCAGAGGTATGGATGGAGCTGCTGTGATAGTTGTGAACTCTCCCAGTGTGTTTATGCCTTAGCCAACAGCCTCCGGATGGAGACCAGAGACATTCTCCACACTGTCTTGCACACAAGAAGTACCCCACCCACCCCCCAATCAACCCTCAATTAAATGAGTTAATTTGAAACCATAAGCTTGTGCTTAATTAAGAAGAGCTTAGACATCTCCTTAAATGAAATATCTGAAATTAGTCCTATTGATGGCTGTACATTGTTCAGATGCTGGTTTCCCCTTTTTTGTCCGTTACTAACAATTGTGCGTATGCTGCCCTTTGCTAATGAAAAACAAAGATAAATGTGAACGAGAGACATCATTTCAACAAAATACCCAATCGTATCATTTTGAGGGAAGTTTCACTTTCAAAGTAGATCCATGGACGACCACAATTTGTTCCTGCTCACAGTGTATTCCCCATCTGGCCCTTTCACTCCATCCCTGCCATGGGAGAGAGCGGAGGATAAGAGCAGAGAAGTGGAAAGAGAGCGAGAGATTGTGGCATTAAGTAAATAATTTGTATGATAATTCATTACAGCGTCATCTTTTTCAACTTTAATTGGTCTAAATGAAGAGACATTTCACACCATTTAGATAAAATAAAAAAAAGGAGGCCAGTGTAATGAAAAGGGGCCTGCCTATCGGACTTCAGAGGTTTGCTCTAAATGAAAATGTAATTGCAGGCGGAATGGTACAAGAGGAGAGACCCGCGCCGCAGATCCGGGGGTATCTTCAGACAGCCGAGCAAAAGCTAATGACTGAGCAATTTGGAACATTTACTCACCCCAAAGACTCTCATTAAGTCAATCACAGGCTTAGCCGAGACCCTCTCGCAGTGTCGGAGCCGGCCGCATTTACTCCAACATCAATCAGGAGGGGCCGGCTTCTTCTTCTGTCTGAAGCCATGAAAAACGCCCAAGTAATTTATTCGGGATCTTTGAGAGGATAATGGGCAATTATTTGTTTATAACACTGGTTAAATTTTCATTAGGCAGATTAATGGAATATCATGTACTGTCAACACTGGACTGAGGGGTGGTGTGTCAGAGATAAACGGCCAAACAGATGATGTCGCTCTGTTAGTAAATTGGTTTTTCCACAGCCCTCTTTCTCCATGTGAAAATGTAAAGGTGGATGGGGAGGGGGGGCGGGTGGGGGGTGGGGGTACTCCTAGAGGAGAGAAAACTGGGTGAGCTGGGAAAACGAACGTATAGCTAGATATTCCTTTGTTCTCTTAAACATGTTCAATTTACCAAATGCGGAGTGTTACATGTGTTTGGATGTTTGTGATTGTAATTGTATGTAATTTTGGATTTTCTGTCAGAATATTCCAGAAGAATCCACCATTCATTCATGTTGGCTTTATCCCAACCTATGAATTTCCAGTCCCTGCAAAATTCAAATCCAATCCCTGGTCCAATTCATAGACCACAGGCACTATTTGAAATGATAATTCTTGTGAGTTTTTAGACGCTTTTTTTAATGACCAGAAAGAGCTACTTATGTACAGTGACGGTGAGTTATAATCTGACATTATGCAGACGTCGTATGATGCCTGTACTTGACAGTTCAGAGTCAAATGACAACTAAGGCAAGCTGGTTGTTGATTCACCGACCCCATACGATGCTAACGCTGATAAACAGCAGTTTGAATCTCCGGTTCCATTTTCACAGATGTTCTCAAGAAAGTGGTCTATGGAGAAGCCTTAACCAATACGCTGATAGATAGATTGATTCATGTACATTGGTAGAAAAACACAATTATCCAATTAGATAGATTTGTTATGCACACCATGCCACAATTACCCACATTTAAAGCATTTATCCATCATTTGGCACCATAAACCCCAATATCCTAGATATTTAGTCCATTTGGCTAATGGCGGTCTCTCCAACCTTTGGGTCAGCTGAAGTGGAGACTAGCTCCTCTATCAAAACAATCAACTGCTGCAGGAGGTTATCGTTGCACTGGCCGATCTGTCACCCAGCCACGAGAAGTCAGCAGGACACAAGGGCCATTTAATTAGGCCCACCGCTCCTCTCTAGTGTGAAAGACTCTCTGGCTGCTTTGATTCCCCATTGCTCTCCCAGCAGGAAGTGGTTGGTGATAATTGACACAGGATTTCCTTGTTAACCAGCGGCAGACTCTGTGGATTAAAGTGACAGAGATCTCCAGAAGAAAGTGGGGAGCAGATAAGGGGGAGGAGGGGAGGTGCCGGGAGAAGGGAGGGGGTGGCGACAGCAGCTATTTACCGCTCTTGAGAAACCAGGGAGGAAATAGCAATATCAGACTGGTGTGCGGTCCTGCCGCGAGATGTAGCTCCCACTTATCTTAGCCATTTCAGCTTGGCTGATCAAAGATTGGCTTCCCTTAAAATAACCTGGGCCCAAGGTTGACTACATGCTTCCACGCCATGGGTTTTTTAGCAAATTATCACTTTTTTCCAATCCTCCCTATAAAGCTGGATGGCTGTTTGTGGAGGACTAGAGAGATAATCTTATTTCATTTGTACAATTATACACTACCATAGAATGAAAGCATATTTGCAAATGACGTAATTTCCCGCTTTGTACCATCTGGGTCACAAGCCTTGACAAAAGCATTATCGTGCAGACAGAGGTACCCAGTCGGCTGTAGGGCAAAGATGGAGCTTTCCGAGTGTCTAATCCACGTTAGTTATTTCTAGATTTCCTTTTTGCTTATCCAACCAACACAGAGCTTACCAACAGACACTTTACAAGTGCTCATTGGAAGGCTTTAGCAGAGCCTTTTTTTTCAGGAGATAAGTCTGTGAGTGTTTGCCTGTTTAACCAACTATTGTATGTTAATATAGAGTCTTGATTTTGTGTATATTATATTTATTTAGGGGCTTTGTTAATTAATAAATGTGCGAAAACCTATACCCTATCTCCTCCTCCTCCCCCTCCCCCCCCTTCCCAATAATAAAAAAGATTCCTATTTCCTTAAATACATTGTTTTCTACCCATTCTACCTTAACATATGTGCCACCTCTGAGCATACACCTGACAAGCCTTAAATGCCCATCCTGCACAGAATGACCCAAACCTGGTGTAAAAAATTGTTTGGTCACTTTCAAGAGTTCACAGATGACTGAGTGGTGTAATGGCAAGCTTCCAGCGCTAGTGCTGGGTCAAAAGCAGGGCCCATGTATAAATCAAAGAGACATTCCATTCTCCTCCATCCCCCGACGGTACATAAATGCAGCTGTGGTTATGTGGAAGGGAAGGAGGGTACTATATATTATTATCGCAATAACATGTGAGTGTGTTCCTTCCTGTGATTACGATGATGGTGTTGTTGGTATGATATGACGTGCCAGGTCCAGGCAACAGACAGGTTCTTCATAGTGTAACTTTTACAACGTGTGCTTCCTTATATGTGTAGTATAGAAGAATTACACCCAGGAGAAAGTAGAGTTCCCCATAACATTTAAGACATTGCCACATAAAACCTCAGACAGAGGCATGCTGTACATGTTGCCTGCACCACGTTTCTTGAACCAGAATACAAACACATGACATGCTGTAAAATACAAAATGACACTTTGTGAATAAGGCCTCATTCAGAATAATATACACATGCTGTCAATGATAGATATAATTTTTAAATCTTTATTAATACCGGTAATAATTATAAATAAATATTACATTAAAAAAACAACCTGCATGGATGGGATCACTATTGTATAACAACATGTGAAATAAAAACGTTTACATTGTCGATTACTTTGACAATTTCATAGATTTATTTCAGAGGACTTTGATCCCTTAATAATAGTGAGAGTGATTCTGGATTTTCAGCGGTTAGCGAGAACCTCACATCTGGCCCTGACAAATTGTAGTCTGTACATTGTCAGTGCAGTGCAAGGACAGTCTGCACACATAAAAAAACATATTGAACTTTTGCAATGCAGACAGCTAGACTATTGAACACCTTGCCTGCAAGAATGCAGGATATTTCAGATTATACGATCAATATCCCTATCATACAGATCAGTGTCATGCACTACAAGACACATCAATAGATGTGTAGGTTTAATTTCTACAGTATGCTTTGTAGTTGTATTTCATAACATGTTTTTACGTTTACATTTTTAACCACATCTGATTTGAATGTATTTCCTATCATAACATGTTATTCCAAGGCTATATGATACTTACTCATTTTAGTCTTTGCTCTGGACATAAACATACACTATTACAAGTCTCCTCTTAACATTTTGTCTGCAAATCCCAAAACACTGAGTTGACTGTGGGATAAATATGTACATTACTGATTGGTTCAGTGTTAGTCATGGTACCAAGTGGAGAGATGAGTCAAACCACCATATAAACACTGTTTACACAAGCAGTACAGAATCTGTCCAGACCTCCTTATCAGTGTGTTCCCTCATAGGTGCTGTATCTTAGCCATGCTGTAAGACTTCAATATGGGGGCATTAACACGCTTCAAGGTGCTTGATTTCACTTCAGGAATTACTGTGTGACAACCAGCAGGAGAAGGTGGAGATTTGTCCCCTTCAGTCTAAAGTAAATAGTATAGGCCAGGGGAAGCAATCACATAACCAACACATGCTCTGCTATCAAGAAAACACAGGAGTCCAAGATTTTGTCATGACCAAAAATCATCACTATTTAATTTCATCTTTCTGTAGATAAACTTATTTCCGCGTCCTGATGGTTTTGCTGCGATAAATCGTAGATGTATTAGAGTGGTGTAAAGTCTCTTTGGACATATTGCCTTTCTTCAGAGTTAGAAACAACACAAGCATTTGTAAATTAACCATACTTTCAGTGGGTGCAAGGCTAGACATTGAGGTCTAAACAGTTACTGACATGTAGATGTGCTTTTAATAAATACATTTTTACTGTAATAGTGATGGGAAGATCGGGTTTTTTTACTGACTGTGTTTGAATCTTTTCGAGTCGATAAAAGTCAAATTGTTCAATTTTGCCCCCCCTTCCACACACACACACACACACACACACACACACACACACACACACACACACACACACACCTTCCCCGTCCCCACCGGAGCAGCAAGCTGGAGACAGATCCTGTAATATATCTGCTGAAAACAGTATTAAACAGACTACTGTAATCATTCAGAAAAACACAAGATTTGTTCAAAAATGCAACTGTACATCACTACTTTTTAATGAATTATGTTGTATTTAGTGAATAGCCAGTATGAAATACCACAGTGAATATAGTAAAATATCGTGTTTTTATGTTAAGATATTCTGAAATGAAAACAAACAAAATAAATCCATATAATTATTATAAGGTTATTCCAGACAGATATATAATATGGTCATATGGTCAAATGGGGTAAGTTTTTAGATTTGTGGAATCATACAACCAGGCATTATGGGCTAATCTTTTAGCTTCAGTTTTAACCTCATTATTAATAAACAAAAGCAAGCTTGTATCTGTAGCTTTTGTTGCCGTGATTTATGTTTTGCTGAGATACTGAGGGGTTCTGTATTATTTGAATGAACTGTTCCTCTGGGAGCCCAGGGTTTCAGAGAGGAGACTGTCAGCTGTGGTTTAGGCTCCTTTGATGTTTTTATAGGCTACGTAACATTAATTCCTTGTAAATAAATATATGTGTGAATCAATAGTTTTGGTATTGATACTGTACATTTGCATAATTATGTGTGTTCTGCATGCATTTTTCTCACTGTTCTACAGTGGAATTTTTTATTCCCCGATTAACTAATACACATAATCATACTGTCAAATGGTTTTGACACAGGGGTGAGGAGTTAACTATTTACTATGGCAGCTAGCAGAGAGGAAGAAAGGAGGGAAGATAGGAGGATGGAAGGAGGGAGGAGGCAGGCGTGACCTCTCTTGAGAAGGCCACTTTGGCCCAAGGATTAACCAAACAGAGGCCACTGACGAAGCTTCAGGAAATCACAACCACATGCTTGAAGGGAGTTGTACTGCGGTGCTTATTTGTTTTTGGTAAATTAATGGGGGCTAATTGTTAACGCCATTACATCACGGGAAGGGTGCAGGGAAGGGCAATGGGAAAAATCATGGAATGTTGCCCATCAATTGTCCATGAATTGCGCACATGCCGGGATCAGTCCACCCTGAAGATTAAGATCTGCTCAGCTAACCAACAGCAGACCTGTCCTGAACGCACCGCCGTAGCATAGGCAATGACTTACAAGCCTCATAAGACACCTCTCACAAGCCTGTGAAGATGTGGTAATCACGTAGCACTTAGTGCCGCTGTGAGAACATGTTCTGGATTTGGTGCTAATTTGGAACCATTTCACAAAGTCACAATCTGACACCTTCATGGTTTCCAAACCATCCATTGTAATCACCACTACTACATGTTATTGATATTTAATAGTACTGGACATTTACAGTTATATTGGTTTTAGGAATAATGGGATGGCTTTTTTACATTTTTATGTTTGCAAAATTGTCAAGTTTGTTAATTTGTGTTATGTTTGCCACTACTAATTGTAAACTAAGCTTTTCCTTTTACATTTTATTTAGCAAACACTTTTATCCAAAGTAAATAACAACATTTTTTAACACATTTTAAATACATTTTAAATGAAGTACTTGAGGAATTAACCATGTGTTTTTATTGTGTTAATGCATGTGTGTACTGTAATGTACACACACACTGTGCTAGCACAGCTGTGTGAAATAGGCCTTTATAGCAAATGTGTTGTGGCAGTGATTTAGGTGACAGCAAGGGGTTTAGAGACAGCAAACAAGTTCATTACAATTCCATACTTCCATATTCCTCCCCACGGACCTGTTAATAAAGACAGTGAAGAACCTAATTTTCTTCAGTAGGAAACATTATAAGGCTGAGCATACCATCTGTACATCACTTACCCTTCCAGTGTTGACCTCACCTCTCTGGGTCACGGCCATTTTCAACCCCTCACCTCTCAATAGTTCTATTAATTCATGCTAGCCAAGCGTGCATTGTATATGGTTTCTCCCAAACAGCTCAAGATGTGTATGTATGTGTGTTGGTTTTAGAGGGGTTGGAACGATTGTGTGATATGGCAAATGATTACAAACATCTTGGTTCAAGCATAATTGGATCAAGCTGACTCAGAGCTTATTGAACAAGATGTTGCTTGTTTTCAAGGAGATAGATGAACAATTATAATTGTTTGGTAATTCCATGGAATACACCTTGAACGGAAAATAACAAGCATTAACTTGAATAAATTACAATGATCCCATAGGGAATATCATTATAATGCCTTGTTACAGTCTCCTAACTGGCCTGTCTTCACAATTCATCATTTCAAGATGGTGAAGTATATAATGCGTATCACTTTTATAATAGCTCACGTCATAACTTTGTATATTTTCATTACGGTAATCAATTTCACACCGCAGCCTCTGAGACTATAACACCTTTATTACTAGAGCTAACATCATAATAACATTTATAAGAGGTCACCCAAATAGTATATCTTCAGCAGTCATTATACAATCTAAAATACATTTCATTCTAGATCTGACACCGTAATTTAATCTGCTGCATCTGTCATTTAGCAATATTGTATACATTACAACCAACTGGCATACTATTAAACTAGTGGGGATGCGTGCAATTAGCGTACTACCTTTACAGAGGAAATGTATTTGTCAGAACCTTATTTTAAAGCTCCATAAATACCATCCTGTGTTGCCACTCTTAATTGAAATGCAGTTAGCCACACTGCAGGATATACGTACATATAGGCACACATGGATGGTGTTGGCGGAATGGTTTACATGGTGATGGTAACAGCCCCTGTTTAATATTAGGATCCTCCTTACTGTATATTTTACATTCCTTGTCTCACTATTAGGTTTATTTAACCAATAGGTTAGCTATAGATTAAAACAAGTTAAACGTTTTAGTATATTGCAGATTTTCTGATAATTCAGATTAGATACAATTAACTGTTTATAAATGATTTTGGTGCGAGGTCATATCTGAGACACTTGTAAGCGCTGCAATAATATCCTGATCATGATTTGTAGCACGCCTCCTGGGTTTTGTCATCTGCAAATGATTCTAGTGAATGGACTAAGCCATTTCATGTGGTGAAGACCTTCAGAATACTTAATTCAGGAAGGCTCGATTCTAGGCGCACATGTCTTTAGTGGGGTCCTCTGTTTTTTCAATGACTCAATTAAACCTCCTTTAATCAGTATCCCAGACAACCTATATGGGACATTTTCAACTGGATTGCTTTGAAGAGAATGTATTTATGTGTCCATTTGAGATTTCATCATAACACTTCTTGTGTCTTTTTCATGTCCTGTGCTGAAAGTAATAATTGAACAAAAGTTTGCCCTTCCCCCTTCTCTGAACCCTGCCCCAACCCGTGCATGGCTTCTGAACTCACTTGTACATTTTAGACCTTGATAATAAACCAACATCTGCAGAACCTACAAGTGCTTTACCAGAGTTAATTGAGTAAATTGAAGCAAGCTGCAGCACAGTGGTGATCTATGATCCCCTGTTGCGGGCCCAGAAGGGAGACAACAGATTTACTGCGAGGACAGTGGGCGGCCTTTTGTCCAGGGCATGGTTCATGGGAAGTTTGAGGTCAGTCAGGATTAAAATATTTTAGGGAACAAATAGAGTAATTTGAAAGTAATATAAGGAGTGCTTATGCCAGTTTCTACCAAGGATCCAGGTGTGATTTATTTGGTTATAAGACCATTTCTCTTTTTCATCTTTTTCTCTCTTGCCCTATTGTTTAAGATTTATAGATAAAAGGAGTGGACCTTATTAGCAAGCCCCTTTGTTCTGGTTGACATAACTGAAAGAGGAACCATACATATGAACACAAACAAATACCAAATGGGAAAAGCAGGCTATTCTCTGGGGAGGAAAGCACTACTCAGTGTTTTCTGACTTTGTTGTGAAATAAAATAAAAACATAAGGAATATCAGCTGATTTATGTTGAGTAAGTGTGCATATCAGATTCATTTCATAGCAGGCATTATAATATATGCGACCAGGGTCATGTGTTTGATCCTGAGCTGGACATTTTCTCCCACAGGACTCGGCCAGGTGGCCACAGTGGGCCGTTCACATGGTGATTGTGTTAAATTGAGCATTCAACAGGACCACTCAGACGCTCTAGTAAAATGTTAGTGAGTTGTGACTGACATTGATAGCCCAAAAAGCGCAGAGTGTAGCTTACTGGAGCTTCCCTGTACGAACAGAAAACCTGTCTTTGCCCCAGTTGTAATGTTTAGGGGTTTTTGTTACAGTGTTATGTACAAATATGGGTCACTTTTCACATAAATTAAATAGCTTTTTGTATGCGTGAACATCAGATTAAACACCCTAAACATTAACACTCACCGTTAGCCTCTAATAATGGGTAAGAAATAGACAAATACTGAATATAAACATCATGAACTACACTGCTAAGGATTCTGGAATCTGCAAAGCCTTCAATGAAAACATGGCTACCCTTGCTTTAATCACCACAATGACAGGACCTAATAGAAAAAGCAAATATTTTATTAACCAGGGTTGAATACCACAGTTCCAGGGCAGCTTAGCAACTGGACATGCTGAGTTCAGACATGCTGTCACGCAAATCCTCCAACAGGTTTGCACAATGATGATGATGCACACATGCATTATAACCATTACACCACACTCCACCTGGTCAATCATACTGATTTTGTCACAATAAAGATGGATATGGATTTCTGAATTTACAGTATGTGGGTGCTATTATTAGTCATTCAACGCATTCTGTACTGAGTTACAGTATAACACATGAATAGACCTTATTCTGGAATGCATCGGTATTTTCATATTAAAGAAAGGTTTTGTGTTTTTCAATAAGACACAGGCAAGAGAATATTTTATTTGATAGATCCAATCTGTCCTATCTCACAGAAACAAATGAAGAGTAAAGCAGTAAAACAGTATTTGCAGTTGTGTATTCCTCCAGTTGAATCCTGACTCATTTTAACCCCCTCAAACCATTCCATGCTAACATGCTAAAACATATTGCCAAATCATTTCCAGTGAAATGTAATTGAAAGGTTCCCAATGTATCAGGTGAGCATTTAAGTGTGGATCATTAGTTTGTGACTGTCATGGACAAATCCAGCCCAAAACTGCTAACTTGTTGGCTATATTTCAACCAGAAAACAGTTTCAGATGTTCTCATTAAGGCACAATGTAAGACCTGAGCAGCTGTTTCATTTGTAATAAATAATGCATGTATTTCCCTGGATGTTGAGGGGACTGAGATAAGGACACATTATATTGATTTGTCTACAGCCTACAGAATAATCAAATTACAGCTGTGAACGAATCATTCCAATTACTTATACACTCTCCTTGGAGACACATGCACACTGACCCAGCTGTCTAATAAGGGCGTTCACAAGTGAAAATTAAAGCATATGCTATCAGTGCTGAAAATGATTAAACCGTTATGCCAGATCTGGCTGCATTCCAAACTCAAATTTACAACCAGATCTTTTCATGTTTCTGACTGAGGCACACATAATTCATCGTCATGCACGAAATAGCGTTAGATTTCCTACTCCAACAAACTGTCCCCACGATTGGACGCTAAAGCTAATTAGCCATGTTGTATCAATAGGCCGCTAGCCACGCCACCTCCTCAGAACCATTCACACCCGGACATGAACAACAATTGGCTCCTTGCCTCGCTCATTCACACACTCACAGAACAACAGCGTGATGCTCTCACAAAAGGAAGGGAAGGGGAGGGTGGGGGTGAGGTTGAGGAGACGGGGGACAACCAGAGAAAGAGGGAGGGAGGACGTGTAGGATAGAAAAGGGAGGGAGAGAGAAATAGTGGGCCAAACTCGTTTTCCGCTTGATGGGTTAGCTGCAGAGAATGCGCCTTTACTAGGTAAATGATTAGGGGTTTGTGTGTGTGCGTGTGCAAGTGAGTGCTGAGGGGGGGGGCCTTAGCTGCTTTGCTATTACTTCAAAGGTCTCTAAAGACAGGTTAAATGAAAAGCAAATGTGTTGCCTTGCCGCTCAAATACCTCAAATGTTTTAGCAGGTGCAAGCAATGAAAAGGCGAGCAGTGGCGGTGTTGGGCCGCAACTCGCAGATATAGCCTTTACATGAGTAAAAGCTGGGTCACAGCGTCGGCTAACTGTGTCAAGACCCGCCTACTTGACATACGCGATGACCACATACGACGACTACATACACATGGCTTTTTTGTTTTTAAACTAAATGACGCTAAATTACATGCTGTTTGCAGGTCTCGTAAAACTCTCTTAAACAAGTATGGTTACTGTTTAAAATAAACATATATTATGTCAATATGTATATATTACAAATATTCTATCCCGCCGCCTGATGATACTGACGTGCTGTCAAGGGTCTACTGTATGTATCAGATGTTCAGCATGGGTTCCTTACGTGATGTTCTAGTGCACAGAAGCGTTGAGGATGCGACTGCACCTTGCTTGGGAATAGGCTGTCCTGCTCGGAGCAAATGGGGATGGGAGAGAGCGTGGTCCTGCTCTGCTGATCTGGGGTAGGTCTGTTTCTGCTAAGTGTTCCCATCACTCTGGCCTGTATTCCAACACATTGGAATAAGGGAGTTGGCTGGAGATGGAGCTCTCTGGCCTGTCCTATCTTTCACAAAGTCTTCTCTGGCTGTTAATCAGTAATAATCACCGCGTCATTTCCACGCGAAGGGGAGTAATTAACACATTCACTTATTTTCAGACCATGTAATCAGATGTGCCATTATTCACAGTATTCATAAGGGTACTGACATGCAGATGTAAGCTTATAATTGGCTATTTAAATAAAAAATAACACAATACATTAAGTGCCTTTTAATTGACTGATTCTGTTCAGTAGCCGTTCTTTACTTGTCAACAATCATTGTTCTTGCAGATCCCCAGAATGAATCTCCGCAATAGGAGTTCACCTATTCTCTATCAGCGAGGTCCATTACATAATCACACCACAGCGATTACAGGTCTCCTCCGAGCAGAGCAATTACCACAGCATGGTCATTATCACCTCATAACATCATGTGCTCTTTGCATATCAGAACAGACAACACAGCTGTATATTAACCAGTGTTAGGTCACAAAGCTACTTCGCTGCACTAATGCAGCATAATTTGTTCATTATAATAAGTGCTAATGTAATAGGTGTAAGCGCTGATAAGCATATGTTTATAATACTAGACACCACCTGTGTTTGGATTACAATTTATTTGGGTTCAGATGAAAGGAAGAAATTGCACAAAACACGCAGATACTTAATGCTGGCTCACTGTCACAATCTGCAGTGCTACATTGTTAAAGGCAGTGGATGGTGTGTCGATTAATGTGCTATCATTGTGTTTCCGTTGTACAAATATGTACCACTTGCAGACAGTAACACCACACTGTGGTAATATTTCATTGATTTTGGTGTGAGAAGTTTTCTCGTATGTTCATATTACTGGAACTTTACTGCCAACTGACAAGTAATGAAACATCTCAATTTCCCTTATTGGAAGCTGATGTTGAAGCTATTCTAGTTGCTTTACATCACACATACAGTATGTGGTATACCTACTTTTGTTACCTTGCATACAACTGCAAACACCCAACTTTCTATTCGAGCCTCAGAATGATAGAACAATATTTACTTATTTATCATCAGAATATGATGAATGAATGAATGGAGAATATACTGGATATTGGGAATGTAGCTTTGTTTTTCCTGCTCTTGTAGCCTAAAGTGCCATTTGTAAATCCCCAGCCATGGAGTACAGGTGTCGATTAATCCTCTTGACATTTTCTAGAGACATTCTTTTTACTTGTATTGACATTCTTGCACTTGCTTAGCACAACCCCACCCTTAGTGGATTAAGGGTGGGGTTAGGAGTTGGGGTGAATATGCTGCCATGGTATTTTAGAAGCTCGTGGTAAATTATACTTACACGGGCTAGCTGCTGTGATGGCCTACATTAGTTTACGACCTGCGGTGAATGCCGCCTGTCCGTCACAGCAACACCACACGCCTGCATTTCTAATTTACTCCCTGTTACCAGAACACCAGTAAAAATGAGTGTAAAGGAAGGTGCTGTATAGATGATCGTGACTCTCCATACAAAGCTTGTATAGCCCTTTAAGGCTGTAATGTGATTAAGGGCGATGTAAATACACTTAACTTGATTTAATTTAAGTCTCCACTATGTATCCAATAAGTGTTTGTATTTTATAGGCTGCCGACCAACGTTAATCTGGTCTATGTTCTGGCCTCCTAACCTGTATCCACCTGCCAGTAGAGATTATAATCTGCAAACCCTGATAGCTAGAAGGTTCACTCAGACACTCTGAAGGGCGGACCCATCAGTGACCAGTGGGTGGCGGTTGAGTACGATGACATTGAAGCAAAGCATTTGTTTCCTACGTTGCTCCAACAATGGCTGCAGTGGCAGAGCTATATATACTGTACCTACAATGTACCTACCTACAATGCTTACTGGCACTGTATCTTAAAAATGTACAAAAGTACTAAATCCAACTCTAATAACTCATAATCCCAAATGTCAACCCATAAGTTTATAGTATCATAAAGATAGATGGACTGCATCTATATAGCACCTTACATTATTTGCCTCACATACATACACCGATGGCAACAGGAGCCATGCAAGGAGACACCTGACCACTGGAGGCAGTCAGGGTTAGTTGTCTTGCTAGGGGTTTGAACCAGCAACTTCTTGATCACCTGTCAGCCCACTCTACCACTGGGCCACTTGCCATGTGCAGATACCTTTATTTTGGGCGATTGACGTGATTTCCCTGAGGAATATATTAACTGGAATTTTAGGCTCTAGAGGTTAAAATGCTAAGTGGTATGTAAAGGAAACAAGTTAAGCTATAGCCTATATTGACAATATCTGTGGGAAACATTGTGTACGTTGTGATTATGTTTTTAGCTCATCAAAATTCATGATGTAGTCCTGACAAGGTGTAACTGTCACACCATGACGATTCACACAAGAGGAGAAGAAAATAATTTCACAGTTGCTGTTCAGCTGTAGATAATGACTTTGTTTATTACAAAATTATTATAAAATTAATGAATTAATCAATAGCAAAGGTAAGAAAATCATACTGAATGTCGTTATTTACACATTACATTTTCCGGTGTCCTTGTTGCTCCTCAAATATGTTCACTGCTAATTTTCCGGTGAACAAATAAAAAGGTTTGTTAATTTAGTGGAAAACACACACAGGCACATGCAGTACTAACTGACTGTAAGTGTTAGTAATAGAGACAAACCTAGTTGCTGTGACACAGCTGGATGGCTGCAGCTCTGCTCTGTTCATTTGGCTGGAACCAATGTTTGATTGTGTGAATATTTTTAATTCCCGCATAAGTCACAGCTGATGTGAATCTTATGCAAAGAAGGAACTTTACCAGAATGATTCTGCTGAATGTTTAGGGTCAGGTTGGGCGTGGACTGATGCAGCCGAAGTAGGAATCTTGGCTTTTGCACTTATCTGGTGAGTGGAGTGTAGGGTACTTTCCTCCCTCTTTCCTCCATTTCTTCTCTATCTCTGGCACCAAACTTATCAAAATAATGTGGACTAAGATCATTTTTTGGCCTGTGCCTGACAAACTGATATAAATTTCAATCTGACTCTGACAGAAGTTTTCATTTTGCCAAGCGCGCTCAGAAAAGCAAAGGGGGTGGGAAGGAGATGCGCACTACATATCTCGTCAAGTGTTACCTTGGGAAAAGAACATAGTTTGGACATAAACTGTTGTGTTTTCAAAAAATATTCAGCTCTAACACGTAATTTCGCTCTAGACAAGCTCACTCCACAAATGTTTTCACTGATTACTTACCTCTGTTTGTGCTAAAACATTTCCTGTGCCCCTGGCTTATTTTATCATGTAGTTATTATTATTCCTAAAGGTCATTACTATTATTGTTATTATCATTACCACCTGCTGGGCAATGCTCCAAGTCTGCTGAGAAAGTATTGTGAGAATATTCTGTCAGTAGGATCCGAGCCCGCTCTGTTATGATGCAAACCTATTTCGGACATCCTCTATGTTTGCCTCAGACTCAAATGCATTCAAATCACCATTGACTGTAGTGTACAATACTGTATTAGTGTGTCTGACAACACCTGTTGGTTTCTAAAGGAATGTTTTGAAGCTAGAATCTATTAGTCTGGCGAGATCAGGATGTTCTCGCGAGGCTTCAGTTTAATTTCGCTGCGAGAATCTGTAGTTTGGAAAGCTTAGACATCATTGTGAATGTGTCTGAGTAGCAACTGGACAATCCGCGTCATGTTGATAGCTATACGTGGTTTAGGTGTGCCGACTGTGAAAATGATCAGGTTCATCCAATCAAGTGCCAAGTAATTTTTTTAAGTGCCTGCCCTTTACAAACAGTTTGATGGACGGCTCTCCAGATGGACTTGTGACTAACAATCCATATGGCTTGTCAGGTTAAGAATTTATACGAGTGCCACAATTCCAAATTTAAACTGAATTAGCTGTTTACCATATGGCATTTGTGTGATGGCTATGTGATCAGGATTGGTTGACTGAGTCATGCAATCTCTTGTGATTGGTTGTATCACACCCTTTTTTAATCCTTACTATTATCATAATGGAACAATAATTTTCCAAATCAAACCATTACACTCACTTTATGTATAAGTGAAATGAGCTATGGATACCGTAACTTCTATTATTTCCAGAGAGTAGCTGACATACTTTTTAAATAACGTTCAGTGAACGTTCTTTTTTAGAGCCAAGTGCGTAGTGGTCACCTTTGGTACTGCAGCTTGAACACAGTCTTAACAGTTCATCTACGGTGGTGTGCATGGGAAACACCAGCCTGTCCTACGCATGAATGATATGCATGGTGTCTGCCACAGTCACCTCGGTCCAGTTTGGCACAGGCTGCATAATGGGGAATCTTGCACCCTCATTACACATTGACCACTCTAATTACAACCTGCTCAAGAGCTGTTACCCTACACCTACACAGTGACAACGACAGCGCCTCCTTTTAGTGGGCCGGTCAGGTTTATATGTGATGAGGGCCATGGCGCAACACAACACCGCTGTAAATAAATGAAGCCACTAGTAAAGATGGACACATAACAGCAACTAATGACTGGCTTAAATGTGTGATCTGTTGGCTTTGTTTGCCTTTAGCATATAGGTTTAATTTGATTAGACTTAATGACGGTGACGATGAAGATGATAGTGCTGATGATGATGATGTTGATGTTGGTGCATTAAATGTACAAGTATTGCTTGCTTTTTACTGTACACAGTCCAGAATCACACATCTCTGTCCCTGCTCACTGTTTAGGTTTGACACAACACAACCACGGCAGGAGGGACACACACTCAAACCAAAACAGCAACGTTGTTCCATGCAGGTTAACAAATCAATGAGTGCATCTTTAACATGGAACCAGGCAGAATGCTGGGCCTTTCGCTGGGTTTCATGCTGGAGAAATCACATTTAGACAACCGGCGGTGTATATGCGTCTATGACTGTATTCCATGGTGTCCTATCACACTCACGTTATTGTTTGAGATCCTGTGTTATGCTGACAAATCCTCTCGTGGCAGCAGTCACCTAAGCGTCTTCCATGAAGATGATGTACATATTCCACCACTTATTTCAGATTTTATTGTGCTCGTCGCTAATCCAGAGATGGGTTGCTCGTGTAATTCCCACCATCTAATCATTCTTAACACTCCAAGGCCTTGTTAGACAAGATACTGTAGACTGTAATTGTTTTGACAATTGATCCCATGGAAAAGACCAGATAGCTGGCAGAATAGGATACATTGGAACATTATTTTGGAATACTGCGAGCAGGAGGCACACATTTTATACTGAAATGATTACTTTACAAGGACGCAGTGGATTACAAAAAACACACAATATATTACAAATAAAATGTTTAACTTGGTATTTAACATGTGAAATAGCACAGGTCATACCATATTCCTCGTATACTTGATTGTCAGTTGGAATATACAGTACCGCAGGCAGCTATTGTTTGGGTTCCTTGACACAAAGCACTGTCACTATCTGCCTACTGGTATGTCTTTGCTCAGTCTAAACATACAGTAGGCCTATTACACAGCATAATGTTTTCATGGAAGACCACATTAAGCCGCGCAGATTCTAAAAGGTTTATGACGACCATTTAGCATCACGAGAGCAAAGCTTAACACGGCCATGTCAAGATAACGTACAAGCAGCCGTGTTGTTTTCATTGGCTGTCAGCACCGATTTTACAGTAGCTGCGAAGAAAAGGGGGCACATGTGCTTAAGATGCCCCTGCTGGCGGCTGTCACCGCGGGAGATCTGTTAAAGGAACGGAGGCATCGAAAATAGAACAAGAGACACAGAAACAGAACCCGAGCCCTCCCGTCCTAAAATATGATGAGGTAGAATAGAATAGAGAATAGAACACAGTGCATAATTGGACTAAAGGAGAGGATAATGTGCCACATACAGCAGATCCCTGTCAGCCGAGTTTCATTCACATTTCCCTGCCGTGCTCAAAAGGAATGCAGTGCAGAGAAACTAGGTGGAGCTATTGCTTGCATCTGCGTGCACTGGCAGAGTCGGGGCTGAGGGGAGGAGGCTGTGTTTCGGAAATGAGAGTATGTGCAGGACCGGGTCACTATGGGGAACAAGACCTCGGGGTGGGTGGGTGGGGGGGGGGGGGGTAAGTCTCTGACTTTTTGCCTTTGTGCACCTGTCAGGCAGCCAGTTGTAGGTTTAATACAGCTTGTGACTCCTGAGGAGGCAAACTGTCAGGCATGCGCGCCTTCCCTTTTCCTGCCCCTGAAGTTGACACCCAACACAAATTCATCTATGGGGAGATTGTGTTGCAGTACTGCTGAGTTGAAATTTGCGGAATAAATGAGTCCCCGACTATATCTGGGCCATCAAGCGTGCATCATAAAAGCAGGGCTTTAGCGAGAGATGAATCATCTCGCTCTGGCATGCCTGTCTGCTACTCCCCCTTTATACCATAATCATCAGAAGACGAAGCAGCTTAGTCGACCCTGTGCTACCGGCCAGGATAATAATTGCAGTATTAATTGGTGTTGTCCAGACTAGGCAGAGTATAAGCGATCCCACTGGGGATAATAATTAATGTTTTTTTCCCTCCTGTTCCTTGTTTCTCTCTCTCTCTCTCTCTCTCTCTCTCTCTCTCTCTCTCTCTCTCTCTCTCTCTCTCTCTCTCTCTCTCT
>JAODLL010000007.1:5264373-5280214 GCA_026546735.1 Forbesichthys agassizii
TTTGTGTGTGTGTGTGTGTGAGAGAGAGAGAGAGAGAGAGAGAGAGAGAGAGAGAGAGAGAGAGAGAGAGAGAGAGATTACCAGAGTGGGAGAGGGGACTCTATTATCAAAGGCATATGGGAGCACATTGATTTTTACACACCTTCTGGAAATGGATAATTACAGGCTGCATGTCAGAAAGCGTAGTGGCTGCAGAGAGCTATTGCATGTCTTTTTACAGCACAGAGTATGTGTTCCAGTTGTGAGTTATGATTATACTCCTGTTATCCTTTCAATGGCACTTTTCTGGGTATCTTTGATCAGCTGGTATTTAGCACTTAGTGTGGTGGTGCTACTGTCTTTGGATAATTCTCATAATGAGGGCACAATGTTTGAACTAGTTAAGAGAAAATACTATGGCAATTTATTTGAACTGTAAAGATATTATATATAATATAATATATAATATATAATATCCTTAGTGTTATGTATATGTAAGACCACCAGCTTCTTTCTTTCTTTCTTTCTTTCTTTCTTTCTTTTCTCTCTCTCTCTAACTTTGTTTACCTTGCTCCCTAATCAGAAAAATAATACAGCATATTTTAGAAAACTGATTGGTGGTCAATTACACTTTAGAGCTTAGGCTGGCCAGCATTATCTAGCTTCATTACATGTCGTTTAAGGTGGGATCTGGCACAGAGACTGCTCACCGATAGCCCCTCCCAACTCTATTTACCATAAGCCTTAATTGTACCCACAGCCATAACAAGAGTCTGTCCAGAAGAAAGGAAAAACAAGTCCTCTGTTGCACAGTGCTAAGGGAGGGAGGGAGAGAGGGAGGGGGGTGGGGGGGTGAGCCTGAGGAAGGCTCTGCTCTGCAAACAGGCAGAGAATTAGGACCTTGTAGTGGCCCTACTTTGTTAACATTCTTGACAAGGTTATTTGACCATCTGCTTTAATTACAGGTACTGACACACTCACAGGCTAATGCCTAGGTGTCACCCGTGCAGAGGTGCAAATTAGTTTCCACTTGAGAGCAAGCAGGGCGTGTCACAAATCAAACTAATGGCATCAATTGGCTTCAGGCATAAGGTGCAATCAACCAAGTGTCCATGCTAATCAAATTAAAGTATTCTCCATTTGGTTTTATTGTTGATTGTTTTAGAGGCAATTTAGGAATGCAAATAAATGAATGAATATAAATAAATGTAAATAAATCACTTTCATTATATGTTTACATAATTGAATGCTTACATATTGTGTTTTCATTAAGCAGTTTTTCAATTAATTCATGTTTGTTGAATGCATTGTATTATGAAAATATTGGCTATACAGTCGGAAACTCAGTGGGCTCTGCCATATGTGTCTCCTACATTACATGTATACACATGTATACACATGTAGGCTGTGTTCAGCAGAAGGTTACTCCTGTTGCTGTTTCAAAGGCAAAGGTTTATGAAGCCTGTAGGGCAAATTAAACAGCTGCATTCCCAGAATGCCTTGTTTTGCAACCTGGCAGTTAAATATTATTGGGGGCGTAGGATTTGAATTAGCTCCTAGTGTTTTTTGGTCTCGGCTACTCCCTGCTTTTTAAAATCTGAAAAATCTGAAGTTCTGGAAGATAAACGGACTTTTCTGTCCCCATAGTGCACATACAGTACTGCCCATGTTCAACATCCTCAGTAACATAGTACCTCTGCAGAGGGCATGACATGAGAAACATATGTGACTTTTCACTTTTCAGACATATTCACCTCCGTGCCATAATGGACAACTGATTAATCAACGTTCTATACATATCAGCCATAACCGAGGAGGCAAACAATCCTGTGTTAGACTCAGGTCACATCTGAGGGGCAAGGTCTTAAATAAGGCTGTCATTAGCAGAATAGTTTGTCCTTGGGTCCCCTGCAGATAAACAGGCCCGGGTTCTGACATAGGATCGCCTAACACAGCCTGTCCTGTAGAGCAGTTGAATAGTAATCAGGCACGCTGAGTCACGTGGATGACACAGTATACTCAGATAATGCAGCGTTCAATGAAATGTTGCAGTAGGGTGTATTGAGTCTGAATAGTACTAAGTCGACAGTAGTACACAATTAACTGTGGGGTGCTCTGTTCCCCACAACACTTTGAAATGTTGTTTCTAATCATCTAAGGTAGTCTGAGGAAAAGGAGGAATCAAAAGCTGGAGGTTTTTGTTCTTGGCACACACACACACTTACTAATGTTGTGTTTTTATCCCAGCTAAACGTCGCTCTTTGTGATCCGTTCCTGCAGGAGCTTGGGTGTTCTGTTAGTTGCCCAACCCAGGCAATAACTGTCATTAATTAGTCTGATAAATTACGTCCAAAACAATGACATGTTTAAATGGTCCAATTTAACTCAAATCCTAAATGAGATATTACATCAAAACCCACATGGTTTTATCCCTTTTACCTCTTTTAAAGAGGCTTGCTGCCTTCCTGAAAGCATTTTAAAGGTTACGATTTCCTCAGATGATAAAGCATTACCTTTTAATTAAATTCTAATTAGTAATTTCATGGACTTTGTTACTAGCCATATCTGATTAGTGCACATTTTCACAGCCCACTTTAATTAAGCACACTTACAGTACAATTTCAAAAAATCCTCTCTTAAAAATGAAGCCCGCTACATCAAATCCACACTTTGTAAACATCAACTTTTGAGTTTCATTAAGATTATATTTTCATAAATTTAATACATTCCATATTTTGTACATGTTTGAAGAATTTTAGCTAGGTTGCAAGTGCCTCTTACTGTGAAAATATTAACATTCTAATTTACTGTAATTGTTATGGACTATGGTAATGGTAACATACCGTTTATTGTACCAGCTTCTTTGGTCTCTGCTCTGGTCTCTTCCTTTAATGTTTTTAGATGTCTCAACCATATTTGCAATGTAGTGACATACCTATCTTCTCAGAGGCATCGTTTCACATTTTAAAAAACATGTACATTGTATATCTATATATACAATAGGCTATATACAGTATAAGCTATATTAAATACACATACAGAAGAAATGACACGTTCCAGTTACAATACAGTGGGATCGCACGACACAATGTTTTCGAGCTATAGGGTGCGACATAATCACATTACACATTTTCAAGTAGGCTGGATTTGATCTGGTCATGTCTCCAATCCCATTTTGTCAAAGTCAATTACACACTGTTAGTATGCTTAGGCCTGCCGACTGTTGACCACAGAGCCCCAAGACATAATCTGATTTCACTTTCATTCAAATCATTTTCCACTCCGAGATCTAATCCTGGTTTCATAATATGAACTCTGACCCTGAATTTCAACTGGACCTGAGCTCGTATTTAATGTTCATCAGAGCTCAGTGTGGTGGGTGTCTTCTCCCCTCACACTGGAGTGCTTTTGACACAGCCTTCACCCAATGTGAGACCCTGCAGACCTCCCTCAGGTCCCTAACCACAAAAGTGTTTCCACGGTGGCGAGACTGTTTCAGCCTGACTGACGTCCCACTGTTGGAGAACGCCGTTATAGAAAGTACGGCAAGCGTGACAGACCACCTTGGCCCTGCACCTCCTTGCCCTATGTCTTCCTCTAAAACACAGAGTCCACCCTGTCAAGTCACATGCCGCAGCTGTAATTTGGACTAATAATTACCAGACGTCACCACAATGAAACATCAGTGTCTGAACTTCTTTGGACCAAACTGAATTTTAATACGTTTGGAAAAGGTTGGCCGGAGGCAGGAACCCCTGCTCACTGGGAAAGTCGGCGAACATGTGGAAGCACTTTGGGAAGTGATAAATGATTTCAAATCCACAGCGTCCCCCAAAATGGAAATCAGGGCGAACAGGTGTTAAATGGGAACCACTGGTGCATTCTGAACAGGGAGAGAGAAAACGTCCCAGGTCTCCAGATGTGGCAGAACTGGCCTGGTATGGGGTGAGAGTAAAGGAGGTGGTTCGGGGGGTTACGCTGGTCGCGGCCGGAGACGTGTGATGTGCGGAGGCCCCCGTGTGCCATGACCTCCCGTTTGAGGAATAACGGATCGTTTGTGTCAGCTGTTGGGAAAGAGGGAAACAAGACACGCTGTGAGATACATCCCTGTGCCAGGTTGTGTGTAAATACGTCACAAATCTACATTTACGGAGCTTAACAACGGAGATATTGTGATTGAAGCATTTTCTAGCAGTAATGTGAGGCTCCACATTGACAACCGCCACCGCTAACACAGCCTCATCACCTCAGTCATTATTTCTCTTTTAAAATATGTGGGGTGACTTCTCTATAATTGCCATGCTGTATACTGTATTAGAGTTTCGGGTCAGGAAGTGGCCAACTATAACAGCCGTCAATAGAGAACTCATTTTCCCCCTGATGTGCCTTAGCCTAACCAGAATTTCAGGCGACGAGATCTCGGCTGTAACCTAAATGGCCATGATTGTGTTCACATCATGCCTGAAGTCACTTCACCGGAGGCAGTCATTTTAAATGTGATGAGTCATTTACATTGTCAAAGACAATGAATGAATAACAAAAAGGCAGAAAAAATCTTCAAGTAGAGGAGGGAAACGCAGTATTGTGTTTCATTGTTGGAGGGGACAATGAATTCTCCTTATTTTTGGACAGCCTCTTTTTAAAAAAAAGACTGACACAGTTGACAACAACTGACAACAACAGGCCAGCAAAACCACCCAAACCACCAAAACACATGCTTACATGCACTCGCATGCACACATACATACACAGCATTCCTTTTGTTTGGTACAAATGTATTTTCCCTATCCCCTGTCAATCCCACGTCTACTGTTGATTTTACAAAAACCTTAGAGCACACAGCTACATTGTCCACTTGTTTTAAGGCTAAACGCTCAGATTGTTTTGTCCCAGCTGTCAAAACAAGAGGAGTCACCAATCAGCACGTCCTGGGTCTCCAGTGAAGTCGAAGGTGGATAATACTGTATTTCTATACCTCAACCTGAGAATATACCAGCATGCATTGCTCTGAGGGGCCATATACAGTATTTAGCTAAACGGACAGCTGTCGTATTTAAAGTGTACAGATTCATGCTTAGAGAGTGGCGTGCTGCCCAGATGGACCTTAATCCTATCTATGCATCAACATAAGTTAACCGTTCCATTAACCCACTGCACTAACCACTGCTGTGGGAAGGTTGACTGACTGCATTGTTTTGTCATGACACCATTGTATGGGAGTTTAATTGCCTGGTCCATTTATAACATGGGCAGACTAATTTAGCAGAACCTGTCCCTTTTTAAACCACAGGAACAAAGAGTAGGAGGGTGGAAATCAATCTCGGCTTTGTGCCTGAGCCACTGACCCGTTCACGCTTTGAAGATATTTTGCTGTAAAAAAAAAAAAAAAAAGCATCTGAGAAGTTATTTAACTACAAACAGGGCCTACCTTCCCCATTCCAGCTGCATAATCAGGCATAATAAGTGACTGCAAAGGTCCACTTAATGTATTTCTAACACTGGAGACCTGCTAATCCTGTCAGGGGGAATGAAATAGAGGGGCGGGGGGGTGGGATGGTGTAGAAGCCTCACCATGGAGCTGAGCATTTAACTCCATAACCATGCAGGCAAATGCCTGGGCGCCTTTCACACAAAAAGAAAAAGAGCGAGAGAATAAGCCTGGCTTCATATTTCAGCCCAAAGTGGGGATCCATTTTCCGCTTTAGTAGCCATCGAGGAACAGTGGGAACAACAACAACAGCGGTAACTGCCTGTCTCACTGGGCTGAGTCCTCATAAACCTATGCCATTATCACTCTATTTATGGGCCTTTAATAGAGAGCACTTCAAACCAGCCATGTGTGCTCGCTAAGTTCTACACCAGCCCCCCTTGCTTTTCATAAACTCTATTTGTTATAAGCCCTGCCAAATAAATGTTTTGAAAATATTTACATATTGGAACATGTGTGTGTTTAGTGCGCTAATCATCGTGACCATTTGTCATTTTTTTTGGATCTTTGGATACCAGTGGTCCCCAACCCTGGTCCTATGGGCCGCTGCTATGCATGTTTTAGATGTCTCCCTGCTCCAACACATCTGATTCAAATTGATAGCTTATGGTAACGACACACTCATTTTAATCAGGTGTGTTGGAGCAGGGAGAAATCTAAAAGATGCAGGACAGCGGCCCATAGGACCAGGATTGTGGAACCCTGGTCTACACAATATGCAGTATAAGCTATAATAATGCGCTATTTTTCACCATATTTTCAATATATTAACAGTGTTACCATGGAAATAATATAAGCCTTCGACCATAAACAGATTGTGAATGCTAAAACAGAGAGGAAACAAACAGATTTCCCAATCAACAAATACACCCTGGCTCATCATAGCATCATTTTCCCAGCTTTGTTTGTCAAAACACCCTGTATGGTGGTCTCAGAAAAATCATGGGGGGCCATTAACAGTTCAAGCATATAATCACATCTCCGTAATGAGGTATTAATTAAGCGAGGGGCATCTAGTGCTCTGCTAAACAACCTCATAAACAATTGACAGGAGATTTGTGATTTTTGACTCTCTGACACCATTAAACAAATCAATATTGGGTTTTGCAGACGCGTTCTGTGCCTGGTTCTCGCCAGTCTTTGCCAATCAGCTCAGTGGAATACTAATGAGGGAATTAACGGCCCTGTATTCTGCATGTGTCCCATCAAACAGATCCTTATCAAACCAGTCTCATTTGCATGGACGACGACTCTGCTTTGTAGGTAAAGATTTCACAATATGTTGCTCATTATGCTACTCAGCTCCCGATCTGCAATCTCCCACCCCCTTCTGTGTCAAGCTTTTCAAATCTCTATGACCACATAACGCACACACATATACACACACAGCCATACGCACACGCACGCACACACAAACACAGCCACACTCGACATTCAACAGACCTATGAGAGAAATCATTGATGAAGTAATATTTCAGTATGTTACTAGCACTGTCTATATTGATTTGTTTCTCATACTATGTCCAAGGTGATGGCTTTTATTGTGAATTGACAGCAGCTGGGCATAGTGCAGTCTCGTTTGGGGAATATTGCACCAAACGAGTGCTAAATTATGTTTGTTGTTCAATTATAATTGTTATTCTGTGGATTTTGCTTTTCAGATGATTGAGTTAAAACATTGTGAGATTGTATAGGCGAGAAACAAAACATTTGTCCACACTATGGTACAGAAAAATAGGTTACACTTGGAACTGAATCACATCTAACCCCTGTGTTTTGTGGTCACTTCAGACTGTCTGCCATCTGAAGAGCACATTTGTGTTGTTATGTTGTTTGCATCAGCATCAAACATCCCCCCTTGTCTCAGGCATGTGGCCAAGCACACTAAATCCTGGATAGGAGGATGTTGTCGGCTCAAACCCTAACACTGGGCTCCTCTTCTCGAAATGCGTTAGCAATGAATTTAACAATGACGACTTCAGATGCAAAAGTTCATCTGACATCTTTTTATTCAATAACAAACTACATTTTAATTGTAATAAAGGTGAAAGTAGTGAACTCAAATATAGAAATATAAGAAAATAATGTTGTTTTAAATAGTTAATTACTACTTTTTTTCAGATGGACTATTGGTTTTTGCATGTGAACTCACCATATTTAACATGTCTTTCTGTTTTGACAATATAACTCTACATTTAAAATTAGTAAAGTAATTGACTTCTGTCAGACAACAAACGTCGTGATACAGTTTAACTCACACATTTCATGTGGTCTCAGATGGCTGCTGAGGCTGCCTCACCGGCTACTGGCTCAGCCCTATATATTTTCCAAGTGTAGGTTTCATCAGGTGAGCCCAGGAGAACGGAGCGTCTCATTTCATCTGTCTCGGGAGTGACAGGGGACGGCCTGTTGTCTTTGTGCTGTGTGTGTGGCCGCGGGGCGCTGACTTAATGCAGGAGATTGACTCTTAATTGCAGTGGGGAGCGCTCATCTTTTCTCATTAACAAGACAGAGACGGAGCCTGGAGATTTTCTCATTGCACAAATACACTCCACTAGCCAGGTTAAGTGCTGTTTAGATTATTGGCTTCCCTGCATACGATCAACCCCCCCCCGCCCCATGTACTGTGTCTCAGCTTGTGAACGCGGGGAAATAAATGACGGGGTTGTGGAGGCAGGGAGTGAAGCCGGGGTTACGGGGAGGCAGTTACATGTGGGATCCAGGGTCCAGATGAGGCAGGGCTGGAGCAGGGGGGGTGGATGGTCACCCAGAAGCAGAGCTCTTCACATAGCCAGCGCCTAACAAGGCAGATGAGGAGGGCATTTATGGGATTGCGTTTCATTTGCATTTTGTCCCGCCTCCAGATCAAAAGACAATCCTAATTTGAGGGCCGAGCCAATAGAAAGTGAGTGTTTCCTGATGGATGCAGACGCTGCGGGCAGAGAGGGGAGTGGAGAGGAGTGAAGGACACGACTCAAGCATGCTATACCAGTCTGTCTGTCAGCCAGCCAGCCTGCCTGTGTGTGTGTGTAGAGGTAAGGGGTTAACCTCTGCCTAAAGAAACAACCACGGTGCTCCCCATGATGCATAACCGTGAGGGATTAGAGAGCACAATAGCAGCAGACTGTTTGGTGGAGCACTCAAATGTGCTCCTCTGGGGCTCATTGAAAAATGATTGCCGATTAAGTGTTTGAAGTCTGCCAAAGACGAGGGTGCGTTTTTAGTGGGATGGCGATGAAACTCTATCTTTCCTGCTTATGCAGGCAATTTTCCCTTGCTTTTTTTTTTCTCCCCCACTAACTGTACCATGATGTGTGTTCTCTTGTCGAGCCTGGAGTCGAGGTTGCCAAACTCATTTCACCTCTTGGACCCCAGCTTGACTGGAAGCCAGACAACCAAAAGTGATAAGAGTGAATTAAGCTGGTCCTCTCCAGTGGGGCCAGTATTATACATCCAGAGAGAGGCATTGATTTCCTTAGGAGAACAACAGGTGAACTTGTTGAAAATAGCTAGAAGCCCGCCTAAATAGCAGGTAATGCTGTCTACAGAGATAAAATTATGTTTATGGAAATAAAAGGGCTCCATAATTCAATTCACATTTAATAAATGGGGTCATGCCCTGTTAGTGAACTGAGAGCACAACAGTTATTTTCTCTAGGATACCCCAATTTAAGATGCAATTAGGAATGATTTTTCTGATATAATAATATTAATCCAGAATGTAACAGATTGTATGTGTTATGTATAAGTATGGGGCTGTTTTAGATGTATTTGGTTCAGGTTGTAGTAATGGTGAGGCGATTTTAAGATAACCACTCAAAGCCATATGGAACTGTGCATCTTTTGATTAATTGACTTTTAAGAAGACGAATATTGCGATGTGAACTGGAGGAAATAATTTGTGTAAGAGACAACGTCAGGAGTGATGACAAATGTAGCTTAGTGCTTCCCTGGTTGCACCTCAATTCTCCGCAATGTCAGCTTTGAAACCGAGGCACTCCTCAATATATTATCATGTTACACTCATTTGTTTTCATTATTGCATCAAAGAGGAGCTGGTCATGTAGCGGCCATTTGCCTCTGTATGGGGGCCCTGAAGAACAAATGTGACTCTTGAGTCACTCGGAGGTTAAGTAAACAATACGGACTTTTCAGTTTAATAAAGGGTTAGAATCACATTCTTATGTTACTACCTAAAGAGTGCAACAGCCACTGACTCCCATCTCCCATCTAGCCTTGTTGTGAGCCGATGCTTGTCCAACGTTCCAGAAGAACCTCAAAGGCAGCGTGTCTATCTCTTCACGGTGTTGGTAAACACTGTTGGAGTTTTGTTTAAGCGGCGTAAAAGGAACCCAGTAGGGTATGTTAAGTGGCCTCACATAGGAGCTGGAGGGCGAGGGGTGAAGGGAGAGCCCGGTCCCGGCAGACAGGTGGAGGTAAGCTGAGAGTCGTACCACCCAAGGGGTGGATGAACTTGAGACGTGTCCCTCACCGTCCTATGAGGATGGAGGTCAGCAACCAGCCGAGATGGCCCCGTCAGCAGGAAGGCCACGCCTTCTTCCCCACATGAAATGAAACCACCAGTGGGCCAGGTCAGACACAATTAGGACTCGTAAAATATAATCAAAACCTCAAAAGCCAGGCTCTAATACTCGGGTGGTCAGAGAAGAACACAGCACATCTTTGTGCTGAGAGTGGTAGTACTCATGCATGAAACAGACACACCTTGTTTCCAATGGCTGGGATGTAGCTCTTAATCAACCCAACTCACCCTCCTTAAACAACAATAAACAACTAGCCGATATGTCCCTCCAAGAACCCAGAATCATATAAGTCAAACAACTTCATACACTTTTTTATGAATGACAAACCATGCACTCTACAATATAAGAAGAGTGCAGCTTTTGTGTTAATCTCTCTACGACATCAGAATATGGCAATAACCCTCTGTAAGCCCGGAGGATGTTTGTTTTCCAACCGGCATCTCTGTCTAAATCAGATTTATTGTTTGTTTTTGAAATCTGGTAATTAAGACAGCTGCAAATTTGTATTTCTGTTGTCTGAGGCCTCAGGTCAGGATTAACAGCATTTAGCATTGTAGAATCTACCCCTCCCCCCTAAATAGCATTGATAAAAAAACATGGAAAGATGAGGTTGTAGTCTGGTAATCCACACAGAAAAATTGCGTATTGATTGAAGTATAACATCGGTCAAATATTAATCGTGATTTATTTATTGTATAGAAACTGATGTTATTATTAGAAACTGCTTTATTGTTTACAATAAACAGTATTTTAAATATGTATAGCTGTATTTTACTAATATTGCTGTCAGTGTTCTGTGACTCTTCTTTTCATATTTCTTTCCATTATATTTACATTTTTAAATTTTATAATTTGTAATTTGTAATTTTTTGTCTTTCATGGTCGGAATTTAGGCTAAGGTACAGTGGACGATGGTTGTTTTCATGTAAAATGTGGACTCACATTTTCTCTCTTTTTTCTTGACAAATATATACCTGAGAATCATCTTGATTTATTGATTTAAACCTGACTTGTGAAGGAAACTGTTCTTCAAAGTCCCAAAACTGACAACTGACAAGAATAATCTTAACTCAAATAATTACAACTATACCTTTTGTATGATAGTAGGATTGACACAAAATGACACATGATGCCAAAGGATATTTGGAATGGTCATTGCTGCTTGACAATCATTTGCTTGGTATTACTGCAATACATCACACTTGAACATATTTGCCGTTTGTGGAGAACAACTTGAACAAAGACTTACATTATAGCACCAGGAATCTTCACGCACATACAAGCTCTTATTTTCCTCAGGCTGCACACGTGGGTGACATCTCAACTCTCTGACTTATTACACCTGTCCATCAAACCCTGTGGTCTCAACCAATCGCTTAAAGACAAATATGATAGCAGCCGTCAGTGGGACAGGCTTGTTATTATTGCTTAATAACAAGAGGAAGTTCTTTTATACATCAAGGAGATCAATACGATAAGTTACATATGAGAAGGTAATAATTCATTTGAACTGCTTAATCATTTACACTTTTATGATATACTGCTGACTGTAATGATTAAATCTACACATTTGTACACTATGTGGAAACTTAAGAACTTAAGGGGTTCAGCTCAGAAGGAATTGTACCTTTTAAAAACATGTTCACTTGTGTGTTGAGATGAACTACCTGCTAGCTGGAAGGAGGCATGTAATTGCCAACAATAATGACCTTTGTCCTGTTCAGCTAATATTAATGTATTATTTGTTATTTGTACTGCACATCCTGACAGTTCAGCAGAGTAACACACACACACACACACATATATATATACATTTATATATACATATACTGTACATATAAACACAACAAGAATATGCATGTATTGTATGTAGCAAGTAAACAGAAATACTATGACACATGAGTACAATTAAACTACAACTAAACAACCTTTCAATAAATCTTATTTTACTTACGTATTTCCTATAAAGTACAATATGCGATTGGGGGTTTATGTTTTCAGTATATCCATTATAAAGCCAATGCAATTAAAAGGAATAGGATAAAATGATGCAGGTGATATGAGAATTATAAAATATAAAGGAGACATTTGTTTTTTTGCTCTTGTCACTGTTACGCAGTCAAGCTGCATTGTGAATCTGCTAAGGTGTAATACTGTGACTGTTTGTGTGTGTGTGAGTCAGATGCACATTTAATTTTTTCTCATACATTCCTCCACCTTAGCTCTGTCATAAGCTATTTTCTGCTCCAGTGCAAATCCTAATTGAAGGAGCTCAATATTAGCTTTACATTACATGGTGAGATGACATCATTTGATATCGATATTTTGCACCGCCCTTGCAGGCTAATGTTGTTCTGCTATCTTTGTGGCAGGTCAGTGCATAGACAAAGGTGTATGTACATGGAAATGAAATGTATTTATGTTTATTTTCATTTATAGATGTTTATTGGTTGACTTACCTCGTGAAGGTTCCAGTCACTGTCTGGGAGTGTTCTGTCAAGGCTTCTAATGCACCACAGGTGCTCTCACACTTCAGAAGACTTAAGTCAAATGTGATGAGTCACTGGTGTCATTTATGAGATCGCTATAAAGATAAGGATCCACTGTCAATCCAATTCTGTCTCACTTATTTAAGATGTGTTCATCTGTTCATTCTTGAAGCCATGACGAATGTTGTTTTAATCATTCATGTTTGTTTACATGTGTCCTTATAACGATAATGGTACGCCAATAATGAGGCCATCTGTAGACATAAGCACCTACTCAAAGATGCGTCTGTAGATCATCAACAATACAAATATCTGTCCCATTGAGACTACACTCAAGTTACTCTCTGGCCTTCCCATGACACGTATTAAAGCACCAACTGCTACTGCCTTGTTTCAGTGTTTGATGATGTAACCTCTTTTAGTAGCACGTCATTGGCTCGCAGACGAACTCACATGAGGCTTTAAGGCCTTTCTTCTTACCTGTGAGATTCAACAGGAACTTGTCTGTTCCAACCTGATCTAGTGGGGCCACATATAAGGCACTGATAGAATGACTGTATGTTTACTTTAAGCTGCAAGTCCTGCTACCTGTAGGGGCCATGGAATGAATCACAGACCCCTCACTTTGACAGGCATTACAGTTTTCACAAATCTGTGCTGTTTGTTTGTATGTCTGTGCATTGCTATCGATTTGATATATGACATGACATAAAACATGACAGAATCAACTTGTAACTGTAGCACAGAAACTGCTTCTGTAAAATACACGGGTATAAAATGCAACTATGACACTCGGCATTGTAGCCTTTACTGACGTCCGTTTCTTAAGCAAAGTGCAGCAGGGACAAAGATGGGCTGTTAAGTCAACCTTAAGACACAAGACAAGTGCTTTAACCCCTCGGCTACCTTTCTCCAACTCCTCCCCCACTGAAGGCCTGCCCTCAGACGCTTGCTAATAAACAGCAGGTCAGCACCTGTGATGGCAGGTGATTTATATGGCCCTAAACAGTCGTGACGAGAGGAGTACGAGGGGAGGGGCCGTCTCTCTTGAGCACCAGAGGCCTGGGAGTCAGCGTCCCCACTGTAAAGCACTTACCGCTTTCTGCTTCTCGTCTGACTGTTTTCTTTCCCTCCCCAGTAAATGAGTACTGAATCATAGCTGTAAAACACCCCATAGGAATAAACATGTACGGTGGAGGCTCGTGTGTTATCAGCAGGTCGGACACCCATCCCGTAGTTATGCTTGGCTGACCAGTCACAGACCAGGCCGCCATGTCGTTGGCCAGTGATAGAGGATTGCTGCGTGTCCCAGGGATCGAGTTGATCAGACGGCATACAGTGCAGGAAGTTGTCCAAGGGCCTAACAGCAGAATTGTTGAGTAACAGGAAATTAAAACATTCCTGCAATGCCGATCCACCACTCCAAGCAGTTGTTTCGCAATGTGGAGTGCCCCCTCTCTGAACTCATTGAGATTCCCTCTTTTGTTGCTGTTGCCAAAATACTGTATCGCCATAAAAACACAACAACCATTATACAGCCATTATACCTTTATGCAGCATTTACACAGCCTTTTTTGATGCATCATAAATAGCTCTGCATACACGACTAAGGGACAACAAATCCCTCTGAGACAAACCAGTGCAAACACACACACATGCGGTCAGAATGTAGGTTTATTCATTGTCATCTATAGTGCCTAGCTTATGTTGTCAAACACATAAAGTTACAGTATGTTCCTGATCATTTCAAATGTAATAGAGCTGAATTTTCCACTAGGCTCAGTCTGCTTTAAATTACTACACTTGATCTTTATTTAGCTTTTATGCTTCTGAAGATCTGATTATTTTCCAGGACCTTTGAAAAATCAAAATAAATGATTTTATAAAATTCTTTCTCCTCAATGTTTTATCTTTAGAATAAATGAGCCATGCTTATTTTTATTATGCACAGTCAGGTAATGTATGCATACAATAATGGTTTATTCCATGCTCTCAGTCTCAGCATATTTTATGTTATGTCATTCGGAATATGGAAAATGGAAGCAGGAAGTGTCAATTACGACGGTGTCAAATAACTGAATGACTAACCCAACCATTTATGTAGTCTATCTGCAGTACATAAGCAGGTGTGAATTAAAAGTGAAAGTGGCATCAAGCTGTGACCGCAGGCATACCAAAACCCTTCAGAATCAGTGATGCCGGCATTAATCCCTTTGTGTAAAATATTAACGAACAGAGGGAGAATTACAGGTGCGATAACTGACATCTCAGCAGCATGTGGGACTGGTTAACACAGCACCCCTAATGTGGCCTAGCTGGCTCTTCTCATTAGCAGCACAGCTGCTACGCTAGGCCTGGGTCAGTGGGTGACAGAGAACATTGTAATGCATTTGTTAAGGACGTCAGCACACCTGAAATGACCCAGTGAATCACTTCCTGTTTTAAAGGGGACACTCCTCCAGAGCAGCTGCTATAATGTAGGCTACATTACTCCGGCAGTCTCATGCAACCATAAATCAACTCTAAACACATCTGTATCTGAATGTGTTTGCATGTAGTGTATTGCTTTTGTTTATGTCTGTGTCATGAGGACATTGAAATAGCATCATATCACTAGCATCACACAGTATCACATCACACAGGAGTAGATGTAATAGGATATGTCATACTAGTTTCATTTCCCATTATTTCTTGTTCAAGTCAAAATCTTGTATTACTAAATATAACACTTTTTTGGACCAGTTATCATGGGCTATTGTGAGCTAAACCCGTGTTATATATATTAAATATTGACAGAGCAATACTGTAATTATTTAAATAGAAACATAAACTATAAGGTTGAGTATAACACGTGTCCATTTGCACATAACAGTACATAACTGATGTATAGCACCAGCATATTGACTTCTTGAATTGGAGGGTGTCTTGTGCTTGTGTTTAAAGGCTGGGCACTCCCCTCCATTCACTAGCGTGAGAGATAGTTCAAAGGGTGACTCTCTGACATGGCAAGTGATCACTCCTCCTTCCTTTATCTCCCTCTCTACATTAGCACGTAAATGAGGCTGCTCTCTGGGTTTTGGGGAGATGAGGTATACTCAGTGTAAACAGGAGTTGTACTGTTATCGTTATTGGACAGATTTCTGACATCCTAACACCTTCGTTTCATTAACATTCAGGGCCAGGGCCAGGAATTTGACACTGCCTCCGTTTATATCGATTTTTTAGTGTCTGCTGCTTGACTTGTATATAAAATACTGTTGCGTGAATAGTATACATCAGTGCACAGTATACAGTTGAGTGATACAATGCCTTAAATATAGAATTGATGTATTTCTTCATAT
>JAODLL010000007.1:5291530-5337693 GCA_026546735.1 Forbesichthys agassizii
CCCCCCCCCCCCCCCCCCCCCCCCCCCCCCCCCCGCCCTTACTTAATCTGACCCATTGCTCAGGTCAGTGAGCCGCTCACCGGGTCTATCCAAACACGGGGGGTTTGTTTTGCTAAAGCAGTGGAAAGAAGAAGTGCCCTCTTAAATCAATGCTTTACTTAGAGCCCCGCACATGCAAGGCTGTTATGCATGAAACCGCAGAGGGCAGCGTTGGCAGAGCACCAGACTGCCCCTCTCCTCGACCCTGGCTCACCACCAGGGTGAAGGAGCCTGAATGAGACCAGACAACCTACAACAGTGGCTCTCAGACGTCTTGACCCAAGACCCCTAAACAGAAGTTGTTTATTGCTCATGAACACAAGTCATTACCGCGTTGTTCTTTTTCTAATTACCGTAACATAACAGCAGACATATATGAAGTAAAAAATATACAGCAGGCCTATAAATACTTAACAGCCCCGACAATGTTGTATCTCTACAGTAAGTTCATACAATTTTTGTATGAACAGAAATAAAACAAAATTGAAATTTGAAACAGATTTGTAATAAGCAGCAATGATTTCCATGTAGTTCTCTCAAACAGATCATGTATTTTCATTTAGGCCTCATTCTGCATTTGTGTGGGCTCTCCCATTGGTACATGGGAACTGCTCTCCAGAATGCATCCATCTGTGTCTACTTAACTGTTTTCATGACAGACTTTCAATGACCAGGCCTGATCGAATCATTATACTGCATTTCTACACAGTCTTACGAAGCACGTTTAAGTTTGATGCTAACGGCAGGATTGGGGCTTGGATGTTTGTGTGCGGTCTCTGCTGTCCAGGGTTCATATGATCCAAAGAAATTGCCCAGATTTATTGTTCCTATTAAGATGAATGCTGTGGCACGGGGAAAAATTACTCTTTACATTTGAAAAGGAATGTATGTATCTTTGAAGTAGTTGTAAGTCTTCTGGGACACTAAATTGCCATGTTGCAGATAAGACGAGCTGCATTTCAGATCGTCGAGGTGTTTTATCCTTTCAAGTGAATCTTTTTGAGTGCCCAGTGGCGCTTCCCTCAAACAGACTTTTTTTTTCAAGGTTTTTACTTTACTTTACATTCATGTTGTACCTGACACTAAACGGAATTCACCTTCAAAATGTCTTTCTTCGTTGATCTTACAAATACCTGTATGTCATTTTACAGTGAAAAAAAAACTTGATTGAATGAACCACAGTCGGTGTGAACGCTTAAGGATAAACATGGCCACTGGTAAAAAAGGCTTTTGTTGTGACTGTAAACAAAGGCCTTAAATCACTATAATGTTGGTTCAATTCTCTGGGAGATGCATTGGCCAGTCTCAGTAGCTTCATTATCTTTCTAATTTGTATTAGCACTGGCTATTCTCTCTGGGATAATTATATATCTCGTGTGTGAGCAAGCTTAATGAGGTTATTAACAAGTCTTTACATGGAATAAGGGTTCAGAAAATAGAACAAAACATTACTGCTGTGTGGTTCAGTCTGATTTACTGTATAGTACATTTGAACTTGGTAAAAACCAAAACCATGTATAGCTTCCTTACCTCAAAATTATGTCATCCGACTGAATTAAGATGTTGACTGCAGTTTTGGAAATTATTCTTTGGTATAAAGTTTTATTCTAAAACACAAATATGCATTAAATGACATAATTCGTACAATAATTATATTCTGCAAACACAAGTAGCCTAACTTAGAGCACCTATAGCAACAGTAATCAACTTTGTGGGTATGAGGTATGTTTTGAGGGAACAATGAATGACAATAGCAAATAATTTTTTCTTTTTTTTTTGTGGAATGTCAGTCCTTTTGATTCTCTTCCAAACATTTTATTTTTCAAATGTCTTATTTTCTTCTATGTTTTACCCTTCTCTGTGCAATGTCTTTATCCATATCATTTTAACTTGTTTTGTGTGATCTTGCCTAACCTTCATGTATGTGTAGATGATGCACAGGGGTTTCAAACATAATCAGTGAGATGCAGAAACCCTTCCTATAAGCACCATAATAAGTGCATTCATCACCTTTGAACACATTTGACTTGATTCTAATCCCAACGGAACAACTGAAATCCCAGTGGACTGCCGATATCTGAGTGGTTGCATGTAAACCAATTCTCCAGCTATGAGCGTATGGTGACGTTACTGCATCTGCTTTGTGATGGCCTGTCAGATCAGACAGTTTACGACTAGCTCTCTATCACAGCTTAGCCTTGCTGAGCACACTGACCTGCATTAGATTAAATCAAAGAATGCTCTTATCAGTCATCTAGATCATCTATTGCACTCGCTTCTCCGGTGACATTTTCACAACAAGCCTCTGTACAGTGATAGTACAATTGGCATCAATAACAAGAGTCTGAATTCTCATTATGTGATATGCATGCAGCGTATCACTTCATATAACCATTAACTGTAAATTGTATACATTATCTTTATATGATACACTTCAGTTGTTCTATGGATCTCCTATGGGAGGCACAATATCAAATATGTGTTCATCTACTTCATCTACATATTGTTATACTGGAGAACACCGTATGAAGTAATTTAACATTAACATTGTAATAGAACTTACTTATCTGCAACATGTAACTCAACCCTGGCAAGTGTTGGTACACCTCTCTACTCCTCCACCACCGAGCACTTAGGCTTACACTGTCCCCTACCTCTCCCTCCATCTTAGCAGCAGGCACTGCTGTGTGTGGCGGGGGTGCCATATTGTAAACCAGGGGGAGAGGTAGCAATGAAATTCTGTGTTATTTGGGAACCACGAGCCAAATACTGTTGAGAACCAGTGATAGACTGTACATATGAAGCACCTCACATTCTCTATAGTGATTAAACACAGTGCATGAGTGAATATGTGTATTTATTGGCTGTCACCTCATGCCTAGCTGTTTTCCTTGCAGGTTAGGAAGGCTAATCATCTTATCTGTGACTAGGGGGATTTATTAGTGCCAAAAAGATAATTGCTACCCATAGGCCACTGGGGCCTGATTTACAACCACTAATATTTAGAATTCCTCAAGCAGTTTTTCAGCTTTTTATCTCTTGCCCTGCCTGCAGCGCTGAGAAGAGAGGTCAGTGTGGACGATGAGGAATGGGCTGGGCAAAGCCTCGACTCAAAGCAATTTGGCTAAAGACTAATGTGTGAGGAAGTAGCTAGCCTACTTGAAACGTCCTCGTCCACGTAGGTCTGCCCAGAGTTGACAAACACCTGCTCCAATAAACCTGCCTGCAGACACCATCATCTTTCTCATCCATGCTTACTTCAGAAACAATATTAGATATGCTATTGTATATTATTTAGCATTAACAAGACATTCAGAAATGTGTGTTATCCTTTGTGGAAACCAGTAATAAAATAGTATATCTAAATTTGGAAAGCCAATATAAACTAATAGTTATAAGAAATACATTGTTTTACACTGATGCCGCATTTCAATTCCCCACTTTTACTATTAAACATGTAACTGTTTCTGTGAACTAACAACATTACATGTTATGGCGTTGAATGGTGCATTACAATACATTATCATAAAAATGCCTTCTATTGACATTACCTGAAAACGTGTATCGTTGCTTTTTTATTTTTTTATATTTTGGGTGGGAGGTGAGGGGGGGTAGTTGCGGGGAAAACAGGAAATGAAGAGTCTTGGGCCCGTCTGTCCACACTGATCTTCTGGCTGACCGGGAGGCTGTGTAGGGCTTGGAGCTCCAGCACGCAGATTTGAGGTCATGGGTTCAAAGCCCAGGTGTTGTGCCTTGCAGCAGGACACGTCCCTGTCTAAACAGTGTAAGTGATTTTAGAGAATGCAGAGGTTAACTGGAGATCAAAGCATCCCACCTAATCAGAGACTGTTTCTGCTAGACCTGTCAAACTCATCACTTTGTCAACAAAGTCATTTGCTCCTATCTGTTTTGTATGGTGTTATGACATCAGGTATTTGAGTTTTGCTGTATTTTAACATGGTGTAGAATCCAGTTGTATCCAAACATTAAAATTAACCTTACAACATACAGTTTCAGTACAAAACTTAATACTAATTCATATTTGCAGAGGTAAATCACACTCCCGCTACTATGGTTTGAAGAAATATATTTTTTATAATGAATTGAGATAAGACTTGTTCACTCAATAGAAATAATAATAATAATCATGATAGGCCTTTGTGAGTAGAAAGAACATGCGCTGCAAGAAACTGCAGGAATAGCCATTACCTTTTGATTCCCATTTCATTTATTTAATTTCTCCTCCTAAAGAGATGTCACTTTGTCTGGCAATGTATTCATCCTGCCTATCCACCTCTTAATAATGCTAATCTCTTCGCCAGAGCACAAATCTTACGGAAGGATAATCTCAGATAAATATAGTTAATTGAGGCCAGGTGAACTTTCTTTATCAGCGCCACAGTCAACTAATCTGAAGTAAATGTGATAATTAGAATGGAGATGTCTTCGTTGGGAACACAGACTGGTCTGGTCCCTCAGCCATATTTTACAAATGATATCTGATTTCACAACAGCACCAGAATTCTACAGCAAACCATTGGAATATGTGCTAGTATGCAGACATGCTGTATTGTATGCCTTTAAATGTTCATCCTAGTTAGCGCCTAGCATTCTTCTCTTAAGTCATGTTCATGTCAGAAAGCATACATCTAAAACTCTGCATTCAAAGCAAGCAACAAAGGACTACTTCCCTTCGTCGATCGTTTGCTTCTCTCCGTGGCCATAGATGCAGCCTGCTCCTTGGAGCCTGACCACCATTAGCACCCATGAGAAACCCCGTCCTAATTACTCATTCAGCCCGACAGAGTCTCCATAATTACAAACTTCATTAGCTTGCTGGACTTTGTTTTTCTCTAGAAACGGGGGGAGTGAGGGACAGGCCACAGAGCTTTAGCACCTTATTCCTACAGAAAGGACACGCTAAGACCTCAGTCAGAGATCTAATTAGATTCATGGAGAGAATCAGACACCTTTTAACTAGCCTCTGGAGTCCCTTAAAAGGACTGCGAGAGGCGAGGTAAGAGAAGACCAGAGAATTAAAGGGGACCTACTGCCGCTGCCTTTCATGTGTGAAGTGGTCTGATTTGCCATGTCCTCACCTCCAAATACTAAATAACCTCCGGCGCTTACGCACCCTGCTATCATTATGCCTTTCTTATGAACACGTGTGTGTGTGTGTGTGTGTGTGTGTGTGTGTGTGTGCGTGCGTGCCTGCGTGCGTGTATGCGAAGGGTAGAGGTATGACAAATGCATAGCTTTGGCTTAAAAAGGCGGTTACAATGCATATATTGACATTACATTGTTTGCACATTCTTGTCTGGTGTCGGTCAGCCACTGCTGAGTTATTATTGCACCTGTTCCTGCTGACTGTTTTATATTTAGCAGTCATTAATCTGAGAGAGTAATGCACGCATTGGCTGCTCTCAGCGCCGTAGAACGTCACAAATCACACCGATTCAACATCCTCGGCCCATAATTTCTCTGAGGTTATGCACATTTACGGCGCTGAGATTCACACTGCCACTGCAATTACAGTACACAGCAGAAGGTGCTTCTGCCAGCTAGCGCAAGGTGAAGCGGCGGTGAACACTTCTCACTTGCTAATGCATAACGGAGAGCTGCACATGCTAGCTAGCATAGTGGAGAGGTTGCTGGTTGAACATCAAAGTCTCACTGTGAACAGAGAGCCCTGGCGCTGCTGATGGAGTAATTATTTCACCTTAAACAAACCCTCGTAATAAGTTATTCTTGTTATTAATTAGAAGCCTGCTAGCTCGCCACTCAAGTTGCACCATAGAACTATAGCATCTATCCCTCATTTTCAATGGCTGAGCTATGCAACCTATGAGGTAGGACATCATAAGTGAATGAGAGTGAATGATTAGCGAGTTTAATTTGGGTTCACTGTCTTTGTGGAAGTGCTAAGGTGCTCATTGGTCAGTAATAGATGTCACAATATGAATAACCAGCGCCAGTCATTTACACCTTCCTGGCACACAATGCTGATATTCTCAGTTCATTTGTAAAGAAAACCCACATCCCACACTCGCATCTTGAATCTGCACTTGTAAACTAATACATTAGTACAGTTAATAATACAGAAGTTCCCAACATGTCCAACCTTCCTATAAGCATATCATCTAATTGTACAGTATATTCATAATATATTTCGTAATCCAACAACTGCTATTTTAGCCCTTAGTAGTGTCTAGGAAGTAAGAATTGTGCATTAAATGTCTTTCACTGGATTTCCTAATCAAAATGTGTCTTTAGAACAATCAAAATAGGGAATTATCACAAATAGTATTTTTTATTCCACTTAGTGATATGTTCAGTGATCATTAAATAGCACCATGTGTTCCTCTGCATTCTGACCATGTTTACATTGGTGTTTTAAAGTTACCTCAGAGAATGTTGCTGTACTCCAACCATCAAGCATACAGCCTTGTAATCTGTCATCAAAAACCCTAATAGGAAAACTCAATAGAAACTCTGGCAAAAGGGTTGGCAAATGGAGTCGGACAGCCAGAAAAGAATCTGGTACAATGCCTGTTCAAGTACCTATCCAAACACCGCTCGCACGGAGTAGATCTGTATCCTGCCTCAGCCTTCAAACTAAGCCTCAGCCAGCAGGCAGCTAGACGTTTGATTTTCCTCTCCCTCCCAACTAGAGCTACCAAGAGAGGGAGACACAACAGCCCACACAGTTCAGCAGAGTGCAAAGGAGGGACAGCCGAACAGGTGCCCATAATTTCACCTGTCTGCTCAATAACTCACACCCTACGGGCTATATTACATTTCACCTCTAATTGTTGCCACATTTATGGCGCTTTCTCAAAGATGAAAAGTCAGCGCGCATCTCATTGGATGAAGGCTGTAAGACATTTGTAAAGGAGTGGACGTGAACCGGAGTCATTGGACGGAATCAAATCCAGACATGAAAAAGATCGTACAGCTGAATGGTAGCCGCCACGCGTTGTCGATTCAACGTGGACGTTTGGATAAATGTTGGTTCCCGGAAACTTTTGAACTATTAGCCTGTAGCAGGTAAATGTGGAATCCCATAAAATCGGAGGCATTATTTTAGAAAGTACCTGCGATGTGCCACAGGAGAGGGTGAGATAGGCCCCTATCATGGCTGGTGATGTGGGAGGGGATACACAGGTCAAGAGACACACAATAGTTCTGCAGGTACATGTAATATATTTAGTGAAGCCGTTGTTGGTTTTATTTAGGGAGCGAATTGAGGATTTTCCAAACTGCGGAGCCCCTGAGGTATTTTATCAGGTGTACAGTTCTCCGTATGTTACACATTAGCGTACTGTGGGGAATACTAGTTGCAAATATAAGATATAAAATGTTTAGAGATTCAACTTCAGAGAACAGGGCAATTGCTCTTACTGAGTCCATGACATGTGGAAAACATTCCAGTTGAATGCAAATGAGACTATATGAGAATATGGCCTATACATTTTCCCCTGATTGGAGAGCTGGCCGTAAAGGACTGCTCACGACTAAACGCCAATGAATCAAATTCATCTGCAAACTAAGAATTTAAAATATTACTGTAAGGTAAGAATTCTGATTATGTCTATATGCAAGTGGAAACCTGAGTGACTTCTAAATTGTTTTGTTGCATTTGAATACGTTTTCTAAATGCAGAATGGAACAGAATGGAATTGTTAAGTTAATGTCAGAGAATGTCAGAGATGCAGAGTGTGTGGGGACTAGGTGTGTCCACACTCTGCCCTGAAAGCTGAGAAAGAGACATTTATGCAGGTGGTAGAGGTATATACTGTATATCTCACCATCTCACCAAAACTGAAGAAAAATATAGGGTGATGCAATGATTATATGTTGTGAATAGTCCTGAACCACAAGTATATGCCAGAACTGCAATTACACACACACGACAGCACTGGCCATCCTTTCCATAACAGCAACTCTTATGAGACTCTGCAGAAATGCACAATCACACAAGGTTGATTAATTAAAACGTTTGTCAAAATAATTCTATATTACGTTGTCTAATCTCAAATAAAAATATCCATTAATGTGTCATTTATTTAGACTTTTTTCTTAAAAAACAGAATTTGAATCAAGATTAAAGAGGTGCAAATTGTAAATAGCATTGCAATGAGGTAAGGACATGGGCCACTGCATATCAGTTTCATATCTATAATTACAAACATTGTATGTGTGTGTGTGTGTGTGTGTGTGTGTGTGTGTGTGTGTGTGTGTGTGTGTGTGCATGCGTGGTGCGTGTGTGTGCATGTAAATGTTTATTTTAATTTTGTTTGCGAAAGCATTAACCCTTTGTAGTCTATAGCAGGTGATTTTGTCGAGAATGACGACCATTCAATAGGCCTAATTCTAATTCAATCACATTTTAAATTTAAGATAATGATTTTTTATTATCATTACAAATTCAGAAATGGTTTAGCATTTTTTCATATACTGTAGGCTTATTGCCTTTTCCCCCAAAGTAGGCCACAGTTCCGTAAAGTAGACCCATGTCAGCAATCCCCTACATGACTCAACTAATTGCAAATTGCAAATTGCTGTGTTTGGAAAATATAATCATCTCTTCACATCATGGTGCAAATGCCCCTCCTTCTAATAAAGAAAGAAATAGAATCCTAGCCTCGAATGTTTAATTCATTATTATGTAAGCTATTTGGAGGGTGATTATATGGTAATTGCTCATTAGTCTTGTATATTTATCGCTGTACCTTATGTCACGGCCAGGGGAATTGTGTAGGGTTCATTCTCTCGTTTCAAGGATCAATTTCAGAAGCAATTTGTGAAACAGGAGAGATCAAGTTTGTCCTGACGTCATATTCTGACAGGCCTGTATGACGATTGGCTATGAGTGCCACCTCCAAAACAGTTTTTGCCGTGACATGATTCAATTTGGCTTAACAATAAAATGTGAAAGCTCAGTAGGTTACATTAATACGACAGTGTGTATACAGTAGGCCTACCTCGAAGCCAAGCAACAAGGGCCCCAGTGAACTATCACTGCAGACCGTTACTGTTGCTTAAGTATCCTGCTACCAGTCTTGATACCCATGACATAAATACGTCTTCTTTTTTTCAAATCATTGAATAGTTTCACGGTTGCCAATTGAATAATGTCAACAGCCAATGCCTTTTGAGAAAACATAATGCCACTGACTCTATAGTGTGGAATTATAAGCGCTAATTAAAGATTATGAGTTGTGGGTCATGGGGTCACTTGAATGCCCTGTGTTTTCAATAACCGATTATTATTTCATCATAGCAGATTGAATTCTTCATGCAACAGTTGTCCACGTGAAATGTAACCAAATCCAATTAATGAACAAATGTGCCAATACATTTGATCACTACGGTCTATAGTCGTTCTATAGCTGATGATTAATAGTTATGTTTTATGTTTTGTTTGTTGTTTAACTCAAAAACTTTGCCCTTGGCGGCAATTATAACCCTTTCACCAAATGCCTGCTCGGCGCACGCATTTGATATTTGAAGATGATCTCTCGTCATATTAACAATATATGAATTTTGTCTAATACACATGCAATTGTGACCTTAAAAAAATTAGGACGCGCATAAAATAGCAATGTATGCTACGGCGCTGTAATCCCTAAATACAATTTCACCCTATTGGATTTACAAACACATATCCTAATAAAAGACATCTGACTTTTGCATTTTCCTATGTTTAAGTGCATTTGTTTCTTAATGTCACTATAAACTACAAATAATTAAATCATAAAAACATGGCCAAAACCTGTTTTTGCATTAATTATGTCAAAAGCACTGAGAACGTCCTGTTATCCTATATGAAGCGTTTTAGCACAATCTCTCAAACTAGCTCGAGAGCAGTCCTTTTATGTTTTAGGAAATTGTCATGTTAAAGTCGGGGGGGGGGGGGGGGGTATGAGGGCATAAATCTTGCACTTTGCAATTGCAATGAAACCTGACTTGTATTTTATGGGTGCCAATTACAATTTCGTTTTGAACCAAAGTCTCAGAGTTAAAATCCAAAGTGTAAATAATTTTTTTAAATGAGTCTATGGGTTATAATGAGAGTTGGCCTTTACTGTCCTGTTCATTGAGGCGCGCAGAAGGGAGAAAGTGCGCCCAAATTGTTTGCAGCGGATCAAGGCTCACCGCCTTCCCTGTACTTTCTTTATCTTAATTCCAACTTGAAAAGATATAATTATCTAGTTTGAACAGGACTGCTATCAAATCCTTCTTTAGGCAGGGTAGGGAAAAGCTCGAGTGGATTGCGCGCTCTGAGCCGCTCCGTGTTGCCCGAGATAGGAGTAATGAAGTTGTGGAGTCCGGAGATACAAAGGGCATTAACCTCATTAGCATGAAACCTTTTCTTCTAACTATTGTGGGACCCTTTCAGTCCTCTAATCCCCCTATTTCAAAGCTGGGTTTGTAATAAAGCTTTTAGGGTTTTTTCAAAGCTAATGGTATTCTCTAAGATTTTTATTGCTGTTATAGTGTATAGACCGATTAGGAATTCCCATATAGATTTAGGTTACACTATAGCTACACCACCTCACATTCACACTTAAAATTAATAAAACAAACAAATTATGAATACAAACTTATTGTAATTTCTAAAGAAAAAGTCAAATTGAAATTCGCTTAATTAAATAATTTGGCGTCATATATAGTATGATTTCTTTTTATTTATAAGGCTATTATTATTATTATTATTATTATTATTATTATTATTATTATTATTATTGTTGTTTCATTATTAGCCTACTAATGGGATTTTTGTTGCCTGGCTATTTTTTGATAAATATTTACGTTTTAGAGCTGCATCATTTTACATTTTTGCTAAAACTGCGAATGCTCAAAACTAAATAATACATCTAAAATGAATTAAAACAACATATTGTGCGCACAATGTAACTAAGGAGACAATAGTTTAAACACATATCCTATTTTGCGCCACTTTGCAACCTTCCCTTATCGCGTAGTGAGGGGTAGTCAGATTGTACTAAATTATGTCCAACCAAGCCCCCTTGGATCCATGGATTAAGAGATTAAAGTGGACCACAGGGCAATGCATCCCCTTTCTCCCTTATATTACTCGCATGATAATTGCCTAAACTGATTTGCACTTTCACAAAAGCTTGCAGGACTCTTTGTGGTATGAGCAGACTAGACGAACATCCCTTGCCTTTAAATAAAACTATAGTGCAGTCTATTATTAGGCAGCAGCAAAAAATGCAGAGGAAAATTTAGAAAACAGCACCAATTTGGAATAAACTATTGTCAAACTGCCTTACAGACATCAACAAAGCAATTTAAGAAGATACTGAATTTGGTCTGTCAAATTTTGAATTTTAGTGAGGTATATGCAAATGTAGAAGGGGGTGTTAATGCACCGTGCTATTTACCATTGTCATATCCACATAGACTAGGTTGTCAAATCAAAACCCTAAACTTTTCTGCGCGCAACATATTGATAAAACTTTATTGACAAAATATTGACAATTACATACTTCTTGGAAGTATACTTTGTGTTAAAATTGTAGCAAACTTAACACAATACACAAAAGTATTTACATTCTGTAAAAGAGGGTTTAACAGAAACATTACATTTTTGTATTTCTGTACATGGAATACGCTCAGTGCTTGAAGATTTCTCGCCTCAATTGCAGTTAGTCCTTCGTGGCAACTCTCGCAGGAGGGTCAAGTCCTGACAGTAGGCCTATACAGGCTCAGCCAGAATAGCGGATTGGTAAAGCTTTAGGTTAAAGGAATGTCCTGATACCTTCCCTTTAAGTACTTTATATGTGGCATGATAAACTTTTATAAAGTTTTTTCGAAATTAATTTTTGTTATCTTTTCTTTATAAACACTATAACGCAGCACCGCTAATTATGTTTTCACAATCACTTTTACACGATAATCATTAATTAAAGACGGCACACTTTGTAAAAAGAAAGAATCACAACATCTCTCAGTTCGAAAATAGAGTAAAATCAAAATTGCTTTTGAGAAATTTTTCAAATTAAAAACAACTACCAGAGGAGAAGACTACCATGCAATTCAAGTTTTACAAAAACAGCTTTTGTATTTTGGTTTCTTGAGTGAAAACGTTTTTAAAAACCCTCAGAAGTGCAAATGTCCAAAATGAATTGGAGAAAAAAATTGATGGTTGGTAGGGATTTGTAGTGGTGGGTTAGTGCGAGGAAGAGGGTCTGGTGGCCTGCAACACTGTCAATCACATTGCCTGGGCAATTTGATAAGGATTGACAGACCCACGGCAGTAACAGCAGTGTGACACTGCTGCATTAGGAGATCTCTCACCCTCAGCTGCCGATCTCCGAAGATTTGAATAGTGTCGTTAGCTTCGCCCTCTCTCAGTCTCTACACGGCATCCATGTCTCAGCGTGCCATCCTTCACGACGCTATCAGTCCCCGGTATAAGTCTTTTAATCGTCTGAAGTGACGTCAATTTCCTCCGGACTTGCTTGTTTCGTTGCGAGTCTCCATCGGTTTATGTGATGTGTGCCCTTCTTCTTCTGCTGCGACTCTGAGCCCTCCTCTTCCAGTTTCTGCCGCTTGAACTTAGTTCTTCTGTTCTGAAACCACACTTTTACCTGAAGACAAATAAACCGTTGGTCAAAACACCACAGGGCTGTGCGCAAAGTCATAACATGGTCTGGACATTTTGTCAAACACAACACACGTGGTGGCAACTGCAACATCGTATCAACGTCATGAAATATAATTAATACAGGCCAATTTTTCATGAAAGTTTTACTCAACGTGTTTGTGGCGTAGGCTATACAATTAGCTATGCAGAAGACTATTCTATTCTATTCTGTGTGTGGATTTAAACCCATGTTGTAGCCTATCAAAACTATATTTTCGACATAAACCATCGTAATTGGTTTAGGTTGTTTTAATATGCCTTGGGGAATTACAACAAATAAATCGATAAACTGTCTGCACTCCTTGTCACCCAGCGCCCCTAAGGTCTATATGGCAACTGAGGTGCATTTAATATGCCTTCACTCAGCTAATTGAAGTAGGCGATGGTTAATTTCTTCCTTCAACCTCTCTAAAGGCCCCCGTTTCCAAAAGAGTCGGTGCTGACACAGGGACAAAAGACACAAACTGCTCCGCAGGCTGATAAGCTCAAACAAGGTTTAAAATATGGAAAGGGGAATTCATTGAATAACCCTAATTCTTTGTATTAGCCTACTTATCCCGTAAAATTGTTAACTGGTTAATTGCCCTCCATTTTGAAAGGCAACACTCTCCCCAAAACAAAGTAATTCAAACCCTGCTTAAAATGAGGTTATATGACACGGTGACTGTACCTATTTGATCCCAAAGAAAGCCCTTGTTTTTAATTGACAGCATTCGTTTGCTGAATCAGGTAGGCTACACGTTTACAAAGAAGCCATTAGGTACCTGATTCATTTTTAATTTTCAATATATCACTCTTCTATTTATAGTCGCGCAGCGTGCTTAATTCATATTTCGATTTTGTGCTTTTAAAGAACGCGGTGCAAAGTTAAAAATGTAGTCTATTAAAAAAAATACGCTACACAAAACCCACACACAAAATTACACACAACTATTGAATATTCCACAATTTTATAAATAAATGTCCAAATAACATTAAAAAATAAAAGTACAAATGACAAATAAAAATTAAGATGAATTATCACATAGACAAAGCTGCAATATTGGCCTACCTTATAAGCTTCACATTTAAACGGTAACAAATAATGTAGAATTAGACTGGAAGGTTATTAGTACCTAATGGATAGTAGCCTATCCAAAAAATAGTGTTACCTGAGTTTCTGTGAGACTAAGGCTGTGCGCAAGCTGTTTTCGTTCGGCTCCCACCACGTAATGGTTCTTTTCAAACGCGTGCTCGAGCCGTAAAAGTTGCGAAGGTGAAAAGGCTGTCCGAATTCTTTTGGGTTTTCTTGCCAGTGCGTTGTGCAAAAGAAAACTCTCTGGACTAGTTTCATTACCTGGAGAGAAAAAAAAAACGATAAAGGACTTAAGTATGACCTTTCACAACATTTCACAATTCCACGGCAACACATTTTCCATGAAAATGTAACCATCACTAATGGGAACACCAAAACATACGAAAATAGGGCTTACATCTAAAAAGTAATAAATTGCAATTAACCAGAAGATAAAAGTCAATTAACTAATGTGTAATACACACAGGCCTGAAAATATAAACGCATAGCTTTCCTGAAACCGATATAACCAAAATAATACATTAACTAGGCCTATAGATAAATTGTGTATTTAATATAATTGATACACATTACTTACATATCAGTGTACGACTATGACACAATTAATTAGTCTTTTAAAAAAGAATATTATTTTGACTGTATACACATTTTTGGAGTGACGCGTCGCTGTACATTTTTCAGATCGTGTTGGCAAAAATATACTGTCACTGTCACGCAAATACGGGTAGGTAGGCCAATACCACAAGGCCTGTAACAATCAACAGTCAACAACAGATTAAATAAAATATAATTGCACATAATACGTATATATCCCATATTTAATACTACAGCAAAGTATATGGTCTACGCATGTTAGTTTGGATATACATTAGTATGGTTGCCGGGCAATACATTAGAAAAGTCAGTAGAAAAACATTTAGCATTGTCTCGATTCTTTCATTTATTTTTTTATTTTCAGTATCTACAAATTTGAAGAAAACATTTTTTAGTCTAAAGAAATACACATAATAATATTATCTTGGAGTGTATATATTTAGATGAATGATTCCAATAAAATATCAAATAGCCCAACCTATTTATATTACAAACGGTGATCCATTTTGGTTGATGTGACTAAATATAGGACTAAATTTATAGAAATAAATTCTAAACAGTATCTGTCTTCGAAATGATCACGCAATAACCTAGTAATCTCTCAGATCTAATTTGATCGATTTTTTTTAGCCTATGTCCACTCCAAATGGGTACACGTCGATCTGCGCGCAAAATACACTTGTGCGTAAAGGCGAGAAATAAACCGCAAACGTACCTTGAAATCTGTGACCCAAGTACCTATATCTATGTATTAACCAGGGGTAGAAAGTTGACGGGTCCCTTTGCTGGCTGGCAAAAAGAGGGTGCGGACTGTGTGACGATGATAGTGGATGAGCAGCCAAAGCGTGTGGTGGGGGCACTGAATGGACTGGGACAGCGGAGTTTGTTGGATGTGAGACCGCCTCGGCAAACACCAAGTCCGGATTAGAGTAGACGCCCCTGCCGCTGGAATGAAAGCCATTGAGAAACGGATTCATCTGGCTAGAGTTTGCATAGCTCAGAGCCGCTGGTCTTATGGGCTCCTCAGCCCTAGACGCCGGTAGAGGATTATCCTTAGCTACCAGAGACTCTATAGTGAAACACCTCTTCGGTGTAGGTTGAAACATGGTTTGATAGTCAAGATTCCCCAGCTTAAGTTGAAGTGTTGCAGGCGTTCTCGCTGAAATACTCCACACAGCCAAGAGGAAAGTTTCTCAGCAATAAGTTGGAAAAATACGGTAGAGGATCGAAAGCCAAAACTGCAAATCGCAATAAAAGCAGGTAGACTACTCCTCCAGACAATCCATGGATGTGATCGTTTTCCTCACCAGTTGTGCAGGCGATTTGTTAGTTCATGAGCCTAATTAGCGCTGGAGTCCCATAAACAGCTTCCTGTGAGCCTGTAATGGCATGGTGATTGGTCGCTGCTGCTCGCCTTAAGGTTGAGGGAAGAGGCTTTAAGTGCGTCAATAGGAACAGGCACGGAGAGGCGGACTCGCACAAAACGGAACGGATTCGTTCAGAACCCCGTCTTCAGAACATTTCAGACACTCAGCTGAACCAGTAGAAAAGCTCAAGGTACTTACGTTTGAATTTATGTCCAATGATGAGGCCTATGGCAATTCGACTTGTAAGGGAGCATGTAGTTGGAAGTGATTATTTCAGGTATAAAGGCCTATAACGACGTTAATCAAACGTAATTGTCGTCTTAATGGATCATATAGAACCCAGTAGCATACGTCAAGTAGATTCATTGAACTATAATTGTACATTTCTATATTTTTCTGTTTTAGCTTTCAGAGAAAACTGGGTATGAGCCTATACACACCGATTATGATCCGTCTCTCCACGTTTTCATATTTACAGTCCATGTATATGCACATCGAGGACTCGTTTCATTTTGAAGAGCCAAATATCGCAACTGTCTCAGAAACATATTTTGTTTACAATGCAACATGGAACATCAACTATCGATCAATGACAAGCCACCCTATTAGCCTAGGCTGTAAACAACACATTTGCGTGTCACATTGCATGCACTTAATACTAAATATTTGCAGGTGTATGATGGAGTGTCTTACCTGCGTAACGGCTACCTCTCGACCAGTCACAATTATTTAGTTAAGGTGTCAGAGAATAATTACAGGGTAGCCTATGGGTATAGGCCTTTGGTTTTTTGCTTATTCAATTAAAGTTTCTGAATGAAAAAAAAAAGTCTATATCGAATTGGCTGTAAACACTGCAGCCTGCACTAAGCCTAAATGTATATACCCCGTTTGTTTTTAAAATAATCAGATTTGAAAGTGCTATATACCATCATAAGCCGTTCATATTACTTTGTATTTAAGGTTGTTTTAATTTTAGCCTGTTCTGTTTATGGAACGTAAAAAATAAATATATTAGTAAACTTATTTAATTTAAATATCATAAAATGCTGTGCCTAACTTTGTTCATTTATTTGCCATATTTGCTAACTAACTGTCCTACTGTTGTTGTTATTGTTAAAATTACTAATTTCTTCTTCTTCTTGTTATTATTATTATTATTATTAGTAGTAGTAGTAGTAGTAGTAGTAGTAGTAGTAGTAGTAGTAGTAGTAGTAGCAGTATGCCTTACAAGCAGTGTTAATATGGACACTTAGTCTATTTATAATGGAGGTTGACTGTTCGGTTAAAAATAAATTAAAGAACAGAGAAACAGAGAAGAGCAGAATAAAGTGTTCAATTGTGCAACATAGAACTCAAACACTTCTTACGATTTGAATAGAAAGTGCAGAAACAGATATTGGGCTATATATGCATATATATATCAATTGCAAAACGTCGGGGTGTTTGCAATTCATATAAGGTATAGCCTATTTAGTTATTTGCAGTGGCAAATAACTAAAATATTTAATTTTGCCTTTTTTTTTACTTTTTATTTTTATGTAGCCTATATTAGTAGGCGACAATAAATACAATGAACTCACTAATTATGCAACCTAGACCAATTACTATTGTTCAAACTGATCCTAATTTGTGTTTGAATTGTGTTTAGAGCATGCATTTATTCTTATTACGATAGCCTACATATTCATAGATAATGTTATGATCTATTACATTGACTAGGCTGTCATCGCACATTGTGGTGTCACCAGGCTACTTTACCAGGTCAAGTGAAAAGGAGAATGTAGGCCTATATGCAGACACTCCTACATTTGACTACATGACGTTGTTTATTAACTGAATGCCTTTGTTGACATGTACTGAGTTTATAACTGACCGTTCTTAAATACTGCGCCGAAACCGAAACACACTACAACATTGGATGTGTTATTCTTTCAATGTGGTGCTTTAGCGGCCTCCAGTGGAAACGTGAAAAGGCAGAGGTGAATGATAATGCTGGCAAAATTAAATTTATATAGTGCGTTTTCACAATAAATTAGTAATGTTAAAATAATTCAAATATGTAATTAAAGAATTTGTGTGGAAGCCATGTTCAGTATCATGTGTAAATAAAGCATATGACTAGATTATAAACAAAAAGGATGAGGAAAATCAATCATTAACACAGAAGTATTTGTACTAAACAATGCAGGCATTTGCAGATATGAGAAAAGGCTGATTCACCATCTGTTATACACCAGACTATGTACAACGAATATAAGTTTCATACACAAAATAGGTCTTCACACAAAACAAATTGCATTTAGTGAGCACACTGCTTTATTAATAAAGGCTTTATCTGTACACATGCAACCCGCTCTCATACAGGTGAATGCTGCAAGATAGAACCACAATGAATAGACACATTTAATAGTCTAAGCATGCACATCAAAATGAAAATTCCACTTTTCAATAGTTTAAGAAGCATCTTTAATCACCATTATGAGATGAAAGGTAGGAGGTCAATGATGCAGATTACATATCACTTTATTTTCCACCCATCACAGCAAGTGCTGATATTTGCTGCAGTTTACATGTATGCCATCTAAATACCATACCAAGCCATCAGACTGAGATACTAGGCATTGATGCAATGATCTGTCACATGATGCGAACATGGAATATTGTGTAAAATCATTTTATGCATAAACACTTCAAACCACTGGGAGCCAGTCAAGTTCACATTGATGTTATAAGATACAAAAAAAAGGTAATTTGGGTGATTATGCTCATCTGCTACACAAGTCTCAGGTGCACACACCCGGCACACATTTCTATGTGAGCTGCAAAGATATCAAGAAGTAAACACCTGGAATACTATTGCGTATAATAAATTTAATTAAAGAACTGAAGATTTGGTAATTTATTAACCACGGTATCTAATGGGCTGATGGAGAGTTGAATATTGTTCCTCCAAACTGTCATAATAAGAGGTTTAGCGGCGGACAGTGGTCCATCCATCGTCATCCGTCTCATTCTTAATGCGACGAGGGTCTTTGTCAGAACGCCAGGCGCTCTTCTCCACATCGGCTTCACGCTCCCCATTCCTCTCTGTGGGCTTTTCCCGCTCCTCGCGCTTCTCTTCACCAGCACGACGCCATGACGAGCCTGAGAATAAAAGAACACTCAGTCTTAAAATAGACCTTGAATTGACAAAAGTCCAGGCCATTTCTTTTGGTGCCGTTTATAAGAAATAAAGTGCATCAGACATTACTACACTTTGAAAGAAACAGCGACACCTCTTGGTTGTAATGAACAAAAACAGTCTCATCAGCACTGACAACACCACCACCTAGTGGGAACCTATAAATTGGCAGCCAATTCAATAGCTATGAAGTTGTGCTGAAATAAATGTAATTCTGTTGCTCTTCTAAATGTGTCTAAACTCTGCCAATCCTAATTACAAATACATGAATTGAACACATGGACATTGCAGACAGCTAAGAAATGTGTGGCACAAAAATACACTGACTACAAGTAGTACCTCTGTGAACATCTTAAATGTCTTAAATTTGTTCTCCATGGAAAAACGGAAGCAAAGCCATAATCATCAATACGTATAGCCCAGGGGTCAGCAACCTTTTTGATATTAAGTGCCCTTTTCCAAATTTCTTGATAATCAGTGTGCCATATAATATAAGGCCTAAGTTTAATTATGACATCACATCAAAACCTAATAAATAATCTGTCATTTTATTCCAGCTATAGGCACCATGAATAGCAACAAAAAAATAAATGTTTTCTCCCATACTCAGGATATTATAATTATATAACTGTAAAAATTGCCATCCATGAAAAACATCCACATCTGAATAAAAATTAAATATACCAAAATTATACCAATTTGGGTTACAGTATATCTAGTTATACATTTCACGTATGGGGAGAATTAAGATAACAAGCATAACAATAAGAATAATACAAAAACGTAATGTTTATGAAATATCTGATTTGAAATCATTAATCTTGTTCATCAGAAATAAAATGTAAATATTCATTTTTTTTTATCCTGTGTGGTTACAGATTACAGTTCCCATTTTAGCTAAATGATTGCAATGTATTTTCTACATTCTGTAATTTTTGCAACATTTTTTGCAATAGCATCAATAGCTTCAATTTAGCCGTGAGATTGTTGAGAACAACAATCCATCTGGCATGTCAGGTTACTTCTCTGCCCCATCCTTGAATGTTTTCTCACGCTTGGTATCAAAATGGCATTTAACACTCGATGTTCAGCAAACATTTTCAAGTCATAAAGTACACACAGTACGGACCTTCTGTAACACAAACCCCCATTATTGTGTCCAGGAGGGCTGAAATGCCCGAACATTTACTACTTTAAATTTCTTAGCTAGCGAACCTGCCATTGCAGACATGCTACTGATCCCACCAATCCGGCACCAATCTGTTTCCAACCCCGCAAAGTCATTTTGGCGAGTGAGTATTGCTAGCTCTGAAAAGTTAATTGAAAGATTGTTTATGTTAGAAGAATTATAAATAATATAAAAACTATTGTATTATAATGGTATAATATGCACAATCTCATAACTAACTAAAAAGAACCAATGAACAATATGCATTTTCTGGGATTCGCAATGGGTTATGGGATGCGCAGTTCCTTCACTAATAAAATGTTATGTACACAGTCTTGTACCTTTGCCTTTTTTACGTTTTTATTAAATGTTTTTTGCTCCAAATACAATTGTTCATGGTCACAATCACTCTCGTAGCTGGATGGCTTGGTTCCAGGCTTACAACTCTTTAAATAAGGATTTTACAAAAAGTACATGGAGAAAATTAATGGGAATTCTTCTTCTGGCATCAGAGTCCCCAAAAAGTGGGCGGTCACTGTAACGCTCTATTGGCCAACATGCGATCTTGGGGGAAATCGTCTAATGATTAGGGGTGTAACGGTACACTGAAGTCAAGTAACTTCACGCTAGGTAAACAGACAGCATTGATTAGATTAGCTCAATTAGATCTCTCATAACATCCACTGGGCACCTACAAAAATACTAGGATACCATATATAGTTACAGTGCAGTATAGTTCTATAAATATGCAGTCGTATTTTAAATTGTTCCAAGCTGACCGAACATAACCGCAGCCGGGGCATTAATATGGAAGCAGAATGCATATTAAATATAGTACAGTATGTTGGAATACAGAAGACAGAGTGAGAAAGAGGGATTGAGAGAGAGAAAAAAATAGATGGCGGCACGGTAGCGAGCAGAACGTACATGTATTACCTTAAAACATGCTATGCCTTTTGATGTGACACTGTTAGGGTTGTAATGGTGCACTGAAGCCACGGTTCGGGTCAAACCGCGGCACAGAAGTCATGGTTCGGTACATTTTCGGTACAGCGGTGACTGGTTTTTTACACATATACCATTTAAGCTTATAGCCTATATAACCTCACCTTTAATTAATTGATCTTTTTCCAGAACGTGCAATGGAAAAATACAGTATATTTGTAGGAGCAGAAATATACTAGAAATAGGGATGTCACCACCAGATGATACCAGAAATGTAGTAGTCGATACCAATACCAGTGCAATTCTACGGTTCTCGATACTCATTAAAAGCTCAGCATATCAAGCTCATAACGTTGTATGCTGAGACTGCCATCAAATATAAAGTCAAATGTCAGTTCTTCTGAGGCTGGGGGGGTTATCTACAGTATGAGCCATGGGGTTGGCTACTGTAATGTTGTCCTACATATCATGCATGGTCTAATGCCCAGTGCTCATTGAAATCTGAAGTCTGTGGCTTTGTGTTGCCCGCTAAGGTCTCTGAGAAAGTGCCACCGGGACCTCCTCCCTTACTCGGTGACCGAGGGCACAGATTCAGGGTTCCAAGAGTGTACGTGCATGTGAAATGCAGGATCTACTTGCCTTCGTCAGGCTCTTTAGCAGGGCCTCTCTGTTCCCGGTCGTCACGGCGGTCCTTGTCACGAGGACGCTCTCCTCTGCGCTCATCGCGATCTGCCTCTTCGCGACGGGAATCCCTCCAGCTGTTGGCGTCCTCTGTGCCTCCCCTCCTCCAGACTCCGCCCTCCTCTTTGGGTTCCCTGAGAAGACAGAACCCTCACCGGTAATACAGCTGCAACAATATCACCACAGCCAGGCACGCCCAATTATAGCGCATCTACCATGCTGCAACCTCTGGTGCTGAAAGAGCTCATCACAAGAAGAGGTGCCAAAATCTGCAGTTCCTCAAATGGCCACTTGAGGCTGGCTTCAAATGCAAATAATTTCCATCAAAATACAAAGTAGTGATGAAGGCCAAGAAACAGTTCAATTAAATGTGGACGTAGGAGGTTGTCTGCCAATACATAGAAAGGAACACAACAGACAGGGTGTGCAGACAGAAGAAAACGACAGAATTAGCTGTGATCACTACTGTTATGTACAAGACGTTTGGTTGGTATATCACTTCCTCTCAGTCTGTAATGCTGCAAAAAAACAATACTATAGTAGTGATGCGTCGGCCAACCAGTAACCCGTGGGTATGGCTAATCTGTATTAGCCATACCGAAGTTGGTTAGGCCTACGTAAACTACGTTTAAGCATATACGCACACGCTCTACTGCCTACTGGCTATGCAATAACATAGTATATTATGCTAGCGTAGTCTATTGCTAACAGATGAACGACAATTAAATAGGTATAGTTTAGAAAGGCTATTGCTAACTCACTTTGTTGTAGCATGCCGTGGCTCCAGAGACACGAGGCATAAAGACTTCGGTGGCTCTGCTATTGTCTGCGCCAGTGTTATGTCCCTGAATGTGCATTCAATTACAAATCGGTATCCCTATATCGCCGCGGGAATCGCATCAATGCACTGCGACAAGAGGGCGGTGTCTGTGCTTTTCTGAGATAACAATATGCTAGGACTCGATTGCAATGCCCCGCTGTAAAAGCTAGTGCGCCTACTAAATGTGTCCTGTACAGTTAGTAGCAGTAGCCTAAATTAGCTTGTAGTGCAGGCTACTCCATTGTACTATGAACGGTGTCGTATCGGCTGTCGACGTGCTGTGTGTGTGTGGGTCTATTCGCTAGTGATTACTACGGAGGCGGCAAAGTTTAAAAAGATGACATTCGGGCCAGCTGTACTGAAACTAGAGCAACTGTTTCTGCGACTAGTATTTCTGGTGTTGTGGGCAGTAATGTTTAACTGACGAGTGGTGCACATCCCCTGTCCTGCGGTGTCCCAGGTGACGTACGCCTAAAAGAGCTGCCCTAGAAGCCAAGCCAAAGAAACCCTTCTGGACCGCACCTTTGCGTGCGGCGCTCTCTGAAGCGATCGCTGGGTCTTTCCTCGGCGTCTGCGTCTTCTGCGTCGTCACATTCGCCCGTGCGGGGAGGTCCCCAGCTCTCCTCGCGGGCCTTCTCCCTCTCACGCCAGCCCCCTGCACCTGTTGGGAGAACAACACAAACTTGACCCAGGGCACTCTTTCAAGTCCAAACACCCACGATATCACCCAGGCAAGCAAACAGCAGCATGCTACTGACCGACATCACTAAGACAGACCCCAGTGACAACGTGCACTAACTAGCCTGTCACTGATGTCTCTCCCCCCCTTCTCCATGTTTGGAATGTACAGTGTGTGCGCTTCTAGAGCAGTGGTCCTCAACCCTGCTCCTGCATGTTGTAGCGGCAGGTTCCCAGGAGCAGGGCCGAGGACCACTGCTCTAGTGTGATCATACCAGCTCTACCAATGGGTTTCCAGGGTTTGGCGTCATCGGCACCACGACGCGGTCCATCGTCCATGCCTCTCCTGGGGGCCCTCTCCTCGTCAGCCCCTCTCCGGGGGCCCCACGAGTCCTCGTCGGCCCCCCGGCGGGGAGGTCTGGGCTCGTCGAAGGCTCGGCGGGGGGGACGTTCCTCGTCGAAGCCTCGCCGGGGGGGGCGGTCGTCATCGAAGGCTCGGCGTGGAGGGCGGTCGTCGTCGAAGGGCCGGCGGGGAGGACGCTCCTCGTCCAAGGCCCGGCGGGGAGGGCGGTCGTCGTCCAGGCCTCGGCGCGGGGGTCGGTCCTCGTCCAGGATACGCCGCGGGGGTCGGTCCTCGTCCAAGCCTCGGCGGGGAGGGCGTTCGTCGTCCAAGATGCGGCGCGGGGGGCGATCGTCGTCCAAGCCGCGGCGCGGCCCCCGCTCCTCATCGAAGCCCCGGCGGGAGCCTCTGTCGTCTGCTCCTCTGCGGGCAGCCTCTCCCCGCCTGAAGGCGGGCTCCTTGTCCTCCTTGTCTTCTTCAGAGCCCTCTGGTCTCCTCTCCCTGCACCGTGACACACACACACATAGTGGTGACACAGCTCTTAGGCGCTGGAACAGCTGAATGGTGAGGGAACGCTCACACGCACTTCTCAGGCACAGGCCGACGCCATTCGGACTCTCCCTCGGTACGCCTCCTCCATCCTCCTCCACCGCCATCCTCCTTCTCCTTCTCCTTTTCCTTCTCAGGCCACTCCTGTAGAGGAGCAGGAGGAGGAAAAGTCAATCGCAGCTGCCTAAACAAGAGTTCCTGTACTAAATGCAGCAGGGGATAGAACAACTAGCAGCTATGCCTTTTAATAGACCTGCAGATGGGCAAATTTTCTTTGTGTCCTGTCTAAAGTCACCGTTGAGTTCCTGGCCCATACAGGTGCATTGAGTTCATGTGGCTGTTCTCCCGGGTGTGGGCGCTGTGGCACATACCTTGGCTGGTTTCTCCTCCGGGGCCTTTCTTTCCTCCTCACGACGACGTTCGCGCTCCTCAATCTCCTGCTGACGGGCGCGCTGCTTGCGCTCTTGCTCCTCCAGCTTGCGCAGGCGCTCCTGATACTCCCTCTCCTCCTCTTCACGCTGCTCCTGTTCGATGCGCTCCCTCTCCTCGCGCTCTGCGGTAAAAACAACACACAGTTGACACGCATTGTTGCCGCCACATCCATCCCCGGTGTTATTTGTGGCCCGAGGGAGCTTCTGACCCTTCTTGAGCTGCTCCTCGTGGATGCGCTGGGCCTCCTCCTCCTTCTGGCGGTAGAAGGCACTGCGTCTGTCCTCTTTGCGTTGCTTTTTCCTCTCTTCCAGGCGCTTCATCCTCTCCTCCACCAGGCGCTCCTGGAATGTTTTGAGCTTTTCCTTCAAGACAGACACGCGCTCACGTTAGCGGAGCACAACATGAAGCGGCGAGCTGCAAACCTCGGTGGGACACGAATGCGCTTACCTCATAGATGAAGCTACGGGCCGCTGTGATTTTGGACACAAAGTTCTCTTTGTCCTCTATCATCCTGGACATGCGCGTTTTGTGCTCCAGGGCCTTCTCCCTCTCGACCTGCATGTTGCTGATCTGCATGAGGAGCCACAGTCATTTACGCATTCACGTTCTCCACACCCATGTGCACCAACTAAGTAGCTGCTCCAGTTACCTAAAGTTGACTGTGCGGAACTAAAAGCTTTACCCTCTCCTCCTCCTGGAGCTCCCACAGCTCCATGTCCTTGACCCGCTGCTCCTCGTAGGCCTTTTTGATCAGGGGGATTTCTTCAAGGCGCTTGGCTCTTTCAAAGTAGTCGATCTGCAGAGAGCACACGGCCGAGGCTAAGTCACACACCTGGAGACCAGGTGACATTCCCTGCATTCATCGTTTGCTCCTCAGCATACCTTCTTCTCCTGGTTCTTCAGACGCTCCTGCAGTTCCTTCTTCTCCTTCTCCAGCTGCTCCACCTGCTTAGCCATGATGAAGTCTGGGTCCAGCTCCTCCAGGTCCTGTTAACAAAGCAGAGCAGTTACAGCCAGCCAATGCAGTGGGAGAGCTCTAGGGAGCGGAATAAGCCAAGGATATCCTTCACCTCAATGTTAATGTCTTTGAAGGCCTTGGCGCCAAGCTCCGTCTTCTTGATCTGCTCCAGCCGCTCGCGCACCGTCTTCTTCTTGATCTGCTCGTGCTCCTGGATGATGCGCTCGTTCTCCCGCTCCTTGGCCTCCAGGCGCAGACGCTCCTCCTCCGCCTTGCGTACCTTCTGCAGCTCCGCCTCGCGCTGCTCCAGCTCCTCCTTCTCGCGCTGGATGTTCAGGTTCTCCAGACGCTCCTTGCGCTCCTCGATGGTCTGCCTGCGGGCCAGGATGCGCTGGTGGTCCTTGCGGCCGTTTTTCAGGTAGGCGGCGATGGCCAGCTGGCTCTGCTCATCGCGCTCTTGCTGCAGGAGGAACAGGTAGATAAAAAAATAATAATAAAATAATTATTATAATAATTGGGTAATAAAAAAAAAAATAAAAAAAATAAGATAAACAGTAATCGGAATCGACCAGGAAAAATGTAAACTGTGTATTAGGGCTGGACAATATTAAATATCAATGCGGTATAATTCCGATATCAATATGAACAATATAAGCCACTGCTAAGAACACCCACAATGGAGTACTTAAAAACTTTTGAAAATGTATGAAAACCTCCTATGAAATTATAATATTTAATTTAGAAATTTAAAAAAAACATACAAATAAATGTTTATCTTTCAGCAAGTGTCAGTAGTGTTCTGGTGAGGGTGTGACTAGCACTGTGGTCCCATGAATTAGACACAGCCAAGTACTACAGAAGACATTACTGACTGTTAGCAGAGTAAGCTGACAAAATACATAATATTAAGATTCTCTGTTACATTTGCTGTTAGGTGAGAGTTGACAAAAATGTTTGGCATGTGAAAATACCGCTTTGCACTGTCTGTAGTCCAAGTCACCAAGCATGTAGTTTCTATTCTCTCTGTTCACCTTGAATACAGCTGGCAGGACTCTACACTAACTTTCCCCCAAGGAGCACACAAAAACATTTTGGACTACAGCCAAAAATATGGGAGCATAGGGCTGTCGCGATAATCACAATATTGCAATACTGCGGTGTTGCTAACCCAACCGCAGGCTGTGGCAGGCAACCGCTGTTACCCCAATGTTTATTAAAAAAAATGTTTCATGAGGCTAGCTTATGACATCTGATCTAAGGCGTGTGCGCTATCAAAGCACCGTTGTAGCCTTTAGGAGGGTATTTATTTACAGCACTTTACTAGTTTAGTAAAGTGCTGTACTTAGTCTGGGAAGTGCACCATGCAACACACACACTCGAGTGATTCTTTTGGGACATGTCTGTATTTCGTGTGCAAAAGAAAATGGAATATGCCTTTTTGGTTGTTCACCCGAAAACAACCTACTGTGCCATCACTTCTTTCTGTCTACATGCTACCTAAATCAAGCCATAGGCTTTTGATCTTGCGCTATTGAATATGCTTTTAATTGTAGCGAACATATCGGCTAGAAGTCACTCGCACAAAGTGTGCTGAAATATTTGTTCATGTTTGCACACCAAGATTATTAGTAGCATTTGCGAATGAAATGGTCGCACTGTAGAGCCCTGCGAGCTGACTGCTGCGCTTGTCATTCAGTGACAAATATCTTATTGGAAATTTGTTTTTAAATCATATCATCGTTATTGGAAAAAAAATGTATATGTAATGTATATATGCGGTATATATTGATATTGAATTATTGTCCAGCCCTTCTGTGCATCTCTGCCAAATGTCCATAACTCTAAACTATACTCTTGTGCTAGCATGAGAGTTCACTCCCAACAGGGGACATTACACTACAAAATAAGCATGTGTGCATAATATTGGTGTGAGCGGGTGTGGCAAGCAACGTGGCTGTACTCACCAGGATGGAGGCAGGCTTTATGATCTGAATGGCTTTGGCCAAAGAGGAGGACATGGCCGTAAGCTGGTTCCTGATCTGCTCTGAGGGCATGTTCTGCAGGAACGGACCAACTGGAGAGTCCTCTTTGGTCGAGTAGTTCAGGTCCGAACCGAAACTCAGTGTTCGAGTCGTGTGGTCAATTCGCACCTATGGGCAAGATGGAATCACACATGCTACCACACTGAGCTCACAATGGTTTTATCCACATCCCTATAAATGTTTACTTGATATAAGAATCTGAAGTCAGATATTTCCACATTAGCATCATAACTATATTAAGTCTTAGTAACATGCGTTAGCCAGTTTATGAATGTGTTTAACGTGACCTGGGCGTACCTGTAAGTAGTGCTGGGACGATTAGTCGACTTAAACGACGTCACCGGTTACATAAATATGTCAATTTGCTAAATGTACTGTCGACTCGGAAAAATATACCTATAACTATGCCCCGATCTGAAAAAATAGTGCCGTCAATGGACTATGAGAGGCAGCAATGAGCTGCAAACACGCTTAGTAATCCTGAAACCAAAAGAAGAAGACAAATGTGCTAGATGCAGCGCATGACATGCATCGGTGCAAAGCGTCAACGAAAACATTGCGGGACACATTGAAAGAGCTACAAGTGAACACGGATTCATTAAAGCGGAGAAAAGTAGCGGAGCTGCTTTAGTTTTGGGACCACATGTGCAAACACAAAGCATGCAGCTCAGCTTATCTGCTGTGTTCGAGCGCTGTCACTCTCTCTTAAAGGAACACTAGCGGACGCTTCCATTTTCCTCTGGCGCATAGACCAAACATGTTTACCCCCGCTGCCCTCTTGCTCTATAATCTTATCGATCTGATGATATTGTGTTGTCAAACGTTAATTTGTAGGCCATATTACTCGCGTGTTGTCAGAGAGGTCTGGTTCTACAGTACCTCTATAACAAAAACCTAACCTAACATGAGAGAAAGAGGGGAGGAGATCATGCATCTGCTTTGACTACATGTACAAATGTGTTACCAATGTGGGTGACACAGATTCTGAGGGAGCACCCTATGGTGGATTTGCTGGATTTCTATATTATCAATAATGTAGTTATCCGATTAATGAAAAAATAATCGATTAATCGAAAAAATCGATAGATTAATCGACCAAAAAAATTATCGTTTGGTACAGCACTACCTGTAAGTCACAATGACGGGCAGCATCCACGATGGAGCGCTCCAGCTGGAAAGCATCCACGAAGGGGACCAGGGAGGCCAGCCGATTGAACTCTATGCTCTGGTAGATCTGAGCCACCTAATGTTGTGGAAGAGACACAAAACAAACACAGGCGTGCGTTCATCCCATCCTAAACCTAGTACTAGCAGAGGGATATATTCCACATAGTTACATAGCAGGCAGACAGCTCACCTGTTGTAGGAGGCGGAGAATGGTGTTACTCTGTAGGTGAGGGACATACTGTTGGAGTTCTGACTCTTTGTCAGTTTGGTCCCTCACCCAGTTCAATACCTGGAAAGACAGAGGGCTGGTTAGTACCACAGGGCTGGGGTGGGCAGCTGTAATTCCATGCACACATGGAAATGATACGAAAGGTAAACCCTAGAACGCAAGCCCCTCCACCCTCGAGAAATGTTTTATTCCAGGCCTATTTTTTATGTATGAATGTGCGTACCTTTGTGACTCTTCCGCTCAGTTTCAACGGGTGGAATTCTACCTCCAGCCAGTTGTAGACTTCCTTCACCTCGGGGACAATGTACTGCATCAGATTGAACCTCACCTAAACGGGAAAGCAGAAACAATCCATCTTTAAAGAGACAGTGACGTGGCTTAGGTACCACTGGACAAAGCTCACGCCCAGAATCAGATGCTATTCACCATGTCATTGATGAGACTCTGGCGTGTCGGTGGGGACTGCAGGCCCAGCAGAGTGGCCAACCTGCGGTGCTTCTCCACGATGATGCCGTCCATGTCGAGGAGCCGGGCAATGTCTGTGCGCTCGGGCGTGATGGGGATAGACAGCGTGGCCAACAGGACCCGGGTGGACATCCTAATAATAAGGGAACGCCACGCGTTATTGGTTTGGCTTTTAGCAGTGCGGCAATGCCCGTGTGTGTGCCATCGCGAAGCAAACTAACCTCTGCATCTCCTCCTGGGTGAGATTCTTGCGCATCTCCCGGGAGAGGTGATAGAGGCGGTGGAGGGTGCTGGCGTGGAAGAGAGCATTACCAGACTTCCAGAACACGGTAGACACCTTGTTGTAGTAGTTGGCCATCAGCTGTGGCTTGGGAGGCTTCTTGGAGAGGGCAAACAAGCCATGGATATCCTCCACAGCCTTGAACGCTTCCTGTGCAAAGAAACAGCACGTTGTACTGTTGTGAGCCGTTAAGAGTGAGAGGCCAGTCACATGTTAACTATAGCACTCTTTTCTTTATTTGTCCTGTCAATGTAATCAAAGGCATAACATAACTCGTAGAAAACAAAGTCATCTTAATAAGGGAAGTTCCTGGCTAGCTGGGTTTAGCACGTTAAAATGTAAAGTAAGGCCCTGACACTGTTGAAGAAAACTGAGGGAGTCAACAACTGTGAGTTAGACGATCTTGACAGGTTATGTTAGTGGGTGTTTTTCTGCGTTGTACAGTTAGCTGGACAGACCTGCCAGAGCTCCATGCTTATGGCACTATCCAGCTGCACCAGCCGGGTCTCCAGGTGCATAGATTGGCTCTCAGGGTTGTTCAGATTGATGGCAGTGCTCTGGTTGTGGTGGCGCTGGATCTGGCCCAGGTGCATACGCAGGTTGTCACACAGCTTGCGGAACTCTGCTTTACGTGTGTACTGCAGGCAGAACTTGAATGCTGCACAGCAGAAGGACACATTGTGATAGTAGCAGCAGGAAGTGCCATGTTTGACATTGTGTTTTGTAATATTGCCAATGGAAAATAATAATTTTTGGTGCAAAGTCACATTACACAAACTAAATAGTAAGCTAGGGAGTTCATTTGGGTTTTGAGGTGCTATAACACAATCGAGGAATGTACCTTTAAAGGAAGAAAAGTGAGAATATGTTGCAGCCCACACTTAATATTAAATTTCACAAGATACGTTTAGGTTAACAATGTATAATAGCAAACAAGTATGCTACACAGAAGGACAACGGAGACCAATTCCCCACCAAAAGCAGAAGAGACACTGGCAATACGCGTGTTTGTTTGTACCTTGTTGAGCGATGTCATGGTAGAGGCGCTCCACCTTTGAGTTGTTCCGTAGGAGGTCCAGGCACTGACGGTAGGACTCCCAGAGGAACTTCACCCAGGGAGTGAGCAGCAGACGATCTGTACGATCTTGAGTGTCTTCTCCACTCACAGCGCTCAGGAGAACACTGAAGAGCACACGTGAGCGCCATTACCAGACCATCACCAACATTGTACCGCATGGTTATAAGAGGCTTAGAAAAGTGTCGTTACAGGATGAGAGCGCCTTCACCAGTTAAGATAATGTTTGATACATGAGATGCATAGGATACATTTTAAGTCTCTATACAGGTACAGCTGAGCCATGCATCGTTCAAATAAAACATATATTCATCAGGGACAAATTAGTGACTTTGTTAACATGCACTGGAAATTCAACTGCTGTTAATACAAATATTTTTGTGTAAACATTCCAAAATTATTAATTTTAACTTTCAACCTTTGTCCTGCATTAATACGTGTTCACCAAGAACTACCTCCTCCAGCCATTTACCTGTGTTCGCAAACATTCGTGGTAAATTCAAACAAACGGAAAAGTTAAACTGTTTAAATATTTATTGAACGCACTTCAGCATTGATTCACCCCAGAGTCGTGGAAATAACAGAGTTACGCAAACGGAAGTTCAAAATTGTCAACGGTCAAATGGTTCATGGAGAAGCAAAACCTATGGCAAAATAATTCCCTGACGTTCTTGGTGGGCAGTTTGAAAATAAAATATATATACATATATACACACACACACACACATATATAAAATTAGTAGTCAATAAATGCACCGATTTCCATTTAAAATCAAATGTATAGGGTACTTTTAGTATTTAGGCTAACTTCCGGGAACTATTTTGAGGCTTAACTATCCGCCATTGCTGTGAAAAAACAGTCCATTGAAGTCCAGATGGAGTAACTCTGTTCTTTATATGCCTCTGATTCACCCTAATAATTGTGTAATAATGCTAGCTATCTATGCAAAGAAATAAAAAAGATTGCAGCACAGATGTGTTGCTTCTCCAGACCTTTCAGGTGTTTGGATGTTATCCAGATCCTCTATGTCCAGGACCATCTGCTGAGACTCCTCCTTGGCTGTCTCTGTCTTCTCCTCAGCCAGCTTCAGGTAAGCCCTGACCACATCTTCCAGAGATTTGATGTTCACCTGCAACAGCATTCAACACACTAGTTGTAACTCACAGGGATACACTGACAGCAATAACATATAACCAGATGTTATCACACACCTGCTGGCAGATGTTCTTGTACTGGTAGAGACCCTCTTTTGCCAGGTGGCTCTTGCGCAGATCCACACATAGCTCCAGGTATTTGAGCATGATGGGTTCGTGGATCTTTTGCCATGTTCGATGTTTCTTGCTTTTGATGACATCGTACAAAACATCCAAGGCAGGTTGCTTCTTGCCAACCTCCAAGAACTCTGTGAAGGCATTGAATTAGCATGTGCAGACACGACAGAAATGAAGAATCGAATGACATATTTATCAAAAATATATATCTTCACAAAAACTCTGTATCAGTACTTGAATGCCGTAGTGCTAATAAAACGTATGTCATTGCAAGTCAATAGCATTGTATTAATGTTAGTTGTTGCTGAATGTAATGCCAGCTGGTAGTCCGGTACGTTAACAAAGGGCAAAGGAACCTGTCAGCATCAACCAGACACCAAGTTATAGCATGTCTTGTTAGAGGGTAATCATTTATACATAATCAATAACTTGGGAAATACAAATAACGCCGTTCAGCAGTGGCTGGATACGATAGGCCTAGTTAGATGCTTATTAGCTGTGAGCTACCGAGTGCAATATGGCTTCCCCGCCATTCCTACTAGCATTAGCCGTAAGCTAGCCATGGTTTCAGTATGATGAGTCAAACGAAACAAGCTAACGTCAGCTAGCTTTGCGCTAGAACGCTCGCTCACAAACTTGTCATGTCTAAATACTGTAGGTCTGCACTCACCATTTGCTCGTTTGAGAGCATTCTCAGGTCGCTGAAAATATGCCGGCATTTCGGTGGCTTACTACTGAAACAAAGGATTGTCTGACTTGTGAATTTTAATAATTTCATCAGTCCATTCGAGCCACGAACACAACCGCTTCCACACGGTCCTGAGAAAGGAAAAACCTCGTGAAAGACCTCGTTAGAGTTGCCATGTGCATTACTTGGCATCCCTCTATCGCAGCTCCTAAAACCAACCAAGACTAGCCAAACCAGTTATGTACACAAAATAAGAAACACATATGTTAGATATACATCGATAGATATACAAAAATAATACATTTTTATTAATAGTTGTATTTGTTTGTTTTCATTCGTTTGACACTGTTTGACTGCCATTCATGTTCATAATCGTCTTTACCATTGTAATAAGTATTTTGTTTGATATATATTTGATGTATCTAATATACATGGTTTAATGTCATTGTAATTGAGATAGATTAAACATTATTATCCATTATATTCGATATTTCTAAAAACCCTTAAGAGGGGGTTTTCTGCTCATCTGGCAATTATGAGACGCCGTGGTTCCCGTATGTGCTGCCGTGATGCGGTGCTTGAAGTATCCTTAACATAGAAACACGTCCACCATTCTCACTAACAATAGAACTATGTTGCTAACTCGAGAAAATACATGTTATCGTCATTATGACTAAATTCATTGTTGTACTAATAAACGATATTATAGCGCGTGGTCATGAAAAACGGCTTTGCACTCTAAGATTACTGTGAAACTTTAATAATACTGCATAAAGAGGACAGATGCACTTTTCTTTTTCAAAATTAATGCAAAAGGCGTGTGTCGTGTAATTATGGCATTGTGTTAATTGCTTTTGTACCGAAGGGATATCATTAGAAATTCCCAAATGTTGTACAGAGTTCTCTTATTCAATACAATAAATAATTTTCAATGCTACGAATAGGAACATGAACGCACCATTAACTTGCAATGCGCATGTGTGTTTAGATTGATCTGACTGGACGCTCCTACACTCCAGTCATCTTCAGGAAGAAGGAAGCTTCTGGCAAAAACAGAAAAGTAGGTTGACAGCACACTATGGTCTTCAATATATGTATGCTTTGAATGTAAATAATTTATATTGAATGTGTATGTCCAAATCTGATCGCCATTGTATTTGATTATTTGGCGGTTTTACACAATGACATGTAGGCTATGGGCAGTTGGGCACATCTTAATTTGTATATCACATCTTTCAGGTATGGAATATGGCAGCAATTGAAACACAACTTCTGGTAAGCATCGGGTTAATTGGTGAGTACGCTATAATAATTACTCGTCAATTTAAGTAAACTTCCTTGTGACAGAAAAAATATCACATGACATCAGTGTGATCCAAAATCATGAAGCTTTCTGATCCATTGGATCAGATGGAACCTCACCAAACTTGGTTTTAGTATAGTTGCATTTACTTAAAGTAGTACACAGATTATATTGAAATATATTCTTATATAAATATGAATAAAGAACATATTATTTATAGAGGGTCACACTTGTTGTTTTTCAGATACACACACACACACACACACACACACACACACACACACATACTTGTTCTCATGCCCTGCTTGGCACCATGTAATGTGTAGTCTTTGTTTAATTTATATTTTCTTTGGTTCTACCCACAGAGAAAGATGTGAATGGCGACACGTTGTGGGTGTGGTGTTATCCCTCTGTTAGCTTTGAATTTAGAGAAGTCCTTCTCGGCAAGTGCTGTCTGACTCAGGATAGCCGGGATCTCCATTCCTTTGTGTTTGGTCAGTTCTGTCGGACATGGTACTATATTACTACAGTGGAAGTACAGGAACCCACTGCACTTACAAAGGTATCTTCTTACAGAATACGGTTAATAGGCCTACACACTTCATTTAATAATTCAACAAACTAACAGAGGCTACGCAAAGTCATGATATTACTTTGTTTGTGCATACTTTAATTATTTTGAGCTTTTCCTTTTTTTATTGTAATTTCCACGAGCATTTATAATTTTATATATATCTATATATATTGTCCCAACAGGTTACTCATTTCTCAATAGCGTTGACAGCAAAAGACTTCAACCCTGAGAAGTATGCTGCATTTAGTAGAGTGCTGTGCAGGTACAGTGTTCTCATGATATATTTCAATATTCATTTTTATAAAGTATGCTTTATGATTCGTCTTTGCTTTATGACGTTTCAGAATATACATCAAGCATGGCAGTCCAGTGAATATGATGGAAGGTTATGTCACTGTTCTCACTAAAGGCATTTGCCAGAGTGATGAAAATGGTTCATTTCTCATCAAGGATTATGATATCAGCAAGGCTTACTTGGCAGGTTCAATTAAAGGTAAACTAACTACCGACACCTACTGGCAGTCTTACACCCCTTCTTAATCAACAATTTCGAATGAGTGATTGACTTTAATGTACAGTGACAAGAACTATGGAGCTAACACAATCAGGCTACCAAGTCTATCCTCTCATGTAATTTCAGTTCTCCCATCCCGTTTCAGATGTGGTGTCTCAGTTTGGTATGGAGACTATCATCATGTACACTGCCCTCATGTTGAAGAAGAGGATTGTAGTTCATCATCCTCGCATTGAGGCATTGTTGGAGTTCACAAGGTTGGTTGATACTTGTTTTTTTATTCTTGTAAATATTTTAACTACAATATATATACTGCACCATATTAAATCTGCATTTTCCCTCTAGAGTTCTTCCAGCTTTGGTTTGGCACAGGAAAGATTGGTCCATTCTCCACCCTTACGTACACCTGACTGACATTGAACTGGAGGACCTCAGGAAATGCCCCGGTGAGTGTTGTGGTTCATCTAGAATTAAACTGTACTCGCAATAAATCTCATGCAGACATTAACTACCAATGCACACCATACCTTAATTTTCTGCAGGATATGTGGCAGGCTTTGTAGACCCAGAAGTGAGCAGCAGATCAGACTTGTTTGACGTGTATGTGAATCTTCCCGACCGCCTCATCACCGTATACCAGGATGCCAAAGGTTAGTGTTTGTGTTTTAATGAGGGTATGCATGTATAAACGCACATGCCCACCCCTCTCACTACAGCCACGCATCGTCTTTGTGGACTGTTGCATTTTAAACTTCATCAGCAAGCTGTGGCAGACATTTGGGGACCAAGGGGTCATATCACAGTAGAGAAGTGTAACATTAAGACTTTTTAAACCTACTAGTTTGTTGTCCCACTAGAGGCCATGGCTATGGGAAAGTTACATAAGGAAATTGGCCACTTCATTATCCAGTCTGCAGAGGATGCTGACCGGACGGACGCTCAGGTTATCAAGGTGAGATGGCATGGAGGACATCTCAATAGGAATATTAACGCATGATTATCAGGTGTAAGAAACGTATTGTACATATAACGCCAAACCTGCCTTTTATTAACAGGACATTTCCGTAAAGACAAAAGAGATCCTTGCCAACTTGGTTGCCCTGGCTGGCGAATGCGAAGATTCCAAGATCACATTGGAAGGGTTAAAGCAACGTAAATTCCCACCAGCCACAGAGAGTTTCCTCTTTCATTTAGCAGCAGCAGAGCAGCTTTTAAGGATATGACATACAGTACCTTCTAGAAAAAGTACTTTACCGAGGGATGTGGGTATTCTGAATAACCTGGACATCGCCTGTACTATTGGGTCTATGCTGAAAGAGCACACGGTTATTAAATGCCTATTATGCATGTTCAGAAAACATCTACCGGTTAATTTGGTTTGAAAATCAATTAGTTATACGTTCAACAAATCTGCTGTCCAAAAATAGATGTAACTAACCTTGTATGATAAATAGTGTGATAAATGTGTACGAATTTATGAATAATAATACTGATACAGAAATATAATAATTTCAATAACAATTCATATTTCATGTATGGCCTGTCTGATGGTACAATGCGTGAACACCTGCTGGATTTATTTCAGAAGCCCTCTCACAGCAGAAACCTGTTCATTAATATGTCAATGGAGAAACTGGGTGCACTGCAGAATGTGCTAGAAGATCCCATCTACACTATGTTAAACACATTGGCAGCTGAGCCAACCTGAAACTTTTAGTATTATGGGTAAATTTATGGAAGCTCAATATTACATTTGATATTCTACTGTCTGTGTTTATTTTACAATAACATTTAAATGTTTTGGAATTTACTAACAACTGGTAGTACCACAACTGTATTCTGCAGTACAAGCAATTAATGGCTGATGTTTATTTGAACAGTTTGTAACATTATGACCCATACTGTATGTGTCTATTGGTTTTGTACATTTCATTTACATTACCAGATTTGGAGCCTAACTATTTTAGATAAACTGCAATATATTTTGTAACTCTGAAATTAATCTATTTCCATGTAATATCTGTATACCAGATTATCATTATGAATACTTAAAAACTTTGTTATTTTTGATTTAATCATATTAATAAAACATTAATATATAAAAATGTAGTTCTTTACAGTCCCCTGTGATATAACAGATGTCCATCAACTGCTTTATCCTGCAGTTCCTCCTCCAATTTGTCCTTTTTAATCTGAAAAACAAGAAGATTACCTTAGATCGCCTCCTCACAATGATCTATCAAATATATACAGAAATAACTAAAATGTTGAATTTTACCATTCCCAGTTGTGGAAAGAGACTGAAGGACACAGGAATCATTAGGCCAAGAATAAATGCAGTGCTCACGTGACGTACTGGAGCAACCAGTAGGGGGCTCTTCCTCATCCTGCATTAAGACTAATTACTTACAAACAAATGTTTTTGAGCACAGATGTGACGTTTTTGTATCTATAAAGCGCTAGTAAATTGGGTTGCATTAAAAACAATTATGTTTTACGACACTAATGGCAGTTTCACAGACATGGATTAATAAGCCTTGTCCATAACAAAAACACAAATTCAATGAAGATCTCCACTGAAAGATGTTCTTAGTCTAAATCTAGTTGTAATCCATGTCTGAGAAACTGGGCCTATATGAGTGACTCACTTCTTCAGAAGGAATACTAGAAGATTAGGAACAGTAGCAGTTACAGCTAGTAGCGTTGCTCTTGACAATGCAGTGTCCCGTAGAGCCTACAGGGGAAAAATATACACAAGTGACCACTGTTAATAATTTAACAATCTATTTGTTACATTGTTTCTCCATACCTTCTCTCCAGCTGCTTTCGAGATCCCAACTGAGTTGCCATTGGAATCAAAGACCTGGATTCCGTTCTCTGACTCCTCACTTCGGATGGTTAACACATTAAAAGCTGCCAGCGCAGCTGTGGGAATGTAGCACAGAACTTCTAGTCACTATTTAGCTTGACACACAAGCAAATCATTAGTATTTTATTGACAGGACAGTCTGGTGGTCTCTGATCACTCCCATCTGAATAGTTATAGATTTGGGCGCTTGGAGACTATGCATAATCCCTACCATCTTATCAAGCATTTGTACTTACCTGAGAGAGGAATTGGTAATATTGTCCTGAGGAAATTCTGGACTGGTGCACTGCTTATGCCAAGTCTGTGAATGACTATGTGAGGAACTGCCTAAAACATATCAGAATGTGTCATGTTTATATTCCAGTGTTCGTCATTAAATTAGATTTTGTAGCTGTGGAGGGTATATGGCCTATACCCACCACAACTATGACATATCATTTAATTTAAATCAGAGGACACAGGCTGGCAATACAAAATATCATTTGAGATATTGGGAATATTGTGGCCGGGGACAAAACTTAGATTAAGTTCTATATGATGTTTGTCAAAGCCACAGGAAGCCACTATAGTGGGGCTCGGGAGCCGCAGGTTGCAGAACCCTGGTACAGGCATTAAGAAAGTCAAAATAGCACAGTTGCCATCAGATAATCAAGACATACCCACCCCTGCACATGTTGCATAGGACACTGTTCCTGCAAATAACAGACATTGCTTCAATGATATCTTCTTCCCCTGCTGGTGAGTGATAAAGACAGAGTTTGGGTCATGTAAAAAAGACTAACTGACAGGTTCAAGACTGCAAGCATGCTGCTCATTGATATGGATATGGACTATTCTTGTGAACAACACAATATTAAAGAGACCATATGATCACTTGCCGCTGTATGCAGGTCTATACTATGTTCTATTGTTTGAATATATTTTGGCCTTAAGTGTAGTTACCTGTTCTGAAGAAGAATTTCTGTTTGCATAGTTGAATCCAGCACTGTAACTCTGCAATAAAAACTAAGAGTGCATTTTCCTTAGTGCAAGTATACTGGAGGCATGGTGGTGTGCACTTTGAATGAGGAATGTCTCACCTGCCAAAACAGGGCTGGCTTAACACCAGAATGTGGCAACAAGCTGGCCACAACCTGAAGGCACAAATCATATAATGCATTAATAAAAAAAAATCAAAATAATCAAAATTAATTAATTAATTAAAAACAGATTTACCAAAGGCGCTGATATTGGTAATAATGCTAGAAGAAGGAAAAAAATGCTATGTCAAGGAAGAACCATTTAAATGTACAATGGTATAGAATGTGCCACAATGATCTGAGTGAGGACACAATAATGCTGTACCTGGAGGACGGAAAACTATTGGAAGTACATCACCAGAATCAGCATGTACAGAGGACTGTTAAAATATGTAACATTCATTAGGAACATAATTTGTTCTTTAAGATAGACATTTCCATTTTCATCCACATGAACATATCAGGTGTATTATGTAAGTGGCACTATATGACTTCCTGAAAATATAAATGTTTCTAAAAGATTGGAAAATGCCACAGTATGGAAATGTGCCAACACTAACCAGGAAAAAGCGTCTAGGTGAGAAGTGAGAACTAATATAATAAATGAGTAAGTATAACCTAAATTAACAAGTTATTTTGACATCACCAACTTACAAGAGAAACAAGGGTCAATGCATGTCCATCCTATAGGCAAAAAAAAAAAAAGCATTTATGTGATAAAATGTCTGTGCAATATGAATTATTTGTTTGTTGTTAGCGTTATAGTCAACAAGCCTATACCTTTTCATGTAGTTTCTGCCAATCTACAAGGATGGAACGGGCCTTCTGTATTTCAGCCTACCAAACCAATAATGTGATAACATAACAATTAGGGCTGGCCTGGTAACATGCAGTGTATTCTATGTTGGATGTATCATATGTATTCTTCATTATAAATGCATATTACTTACATCAGATGAAAGCAAATAACTTGGATCAAGAAGACTAAACCAGATTTTTAGGCGACTGGGGAATGACTGAAAAATATGAACATGGAATATCATATGAAATATGAAAACCATTAGCTATTAAAAATGTAGTAATGCCTTCAGAATGATTGCATACCTGCCCCTCACTTTTCCAGTATAATAAACAAGGATCCATTTAAACAGCCTGTGAAATTGGTTTGTAATATCAGAAGCTCTATGTAACTGGGTATTCTAACTGCAGACATTCCTTATGCTTTCGAGGTCAAAAAAACTATAGTATTTACAAATCACTTCCGCAAACAACCATGTGGCCAAGGTTTGAGTCTACCACGTGTTACGGTGTGTCATGTGCAACAATATTCTGCCTGCGCTAAGACTTTTAACAATGCTTTAATGTTACTATAAAATAAGATACGTACTTGAAGAAACGTTTACATGTATAATACATTAACCTACTTTATTTCGCACCAGTAAAATTGGCAATTGTCATGGGAGAACGTGAGGAAAGACGCCGCTCTCATGCACTGAAAGGGCAGCACACCTTCATGCTAGCCAGGAAAGTCTGTCATAATCTAAAATGGCAGCCACCATTGGGAGACTTTTGAAGACCTCTGTAAGTACAAATAAACTAGCCGCACTCTAAAGTTATATTTGAAAATGTGTTACATGCACATAAATGTAAGGCATGTCAAAGGCAAACTGACTGCGCGGGCATTGTGGTGCTTGTTGCAAAGTTGGATTTAGGGTTTGTAAACCGTCGTTATATTTACAGCTTGCATCACTGTACTGGGCAAATTCATATTTGTATGACGCTTGATAAATAGGTTTCTGATTCACTTTTCTCTCAACAAATATCTTATTAGGTGAGAACTGCAGCATTAGGACATAAAATCGCACCCATATGTCCACATGGAGCAAGAATTCTCACAGGTCCTGCACTTCAGAGAGGCTGTTTCTCCACCAGTATGTATATGACATTCAGACCGGTGTCAACATTGTGGGACCACGCAACGTGTAACATAATTTTACATTGTGCAGTTTATCAGGACGGAATTTCCAATATTTGAATGGCAGGATAGTTGCGTCATACTCAAAAACAAAACGTCAGCGTTATGTGACAGCAGAGGAGCTGTTGCTTCTTATGCGGAAAGTAGAAACTATACTAATTACCGCAGTATATTAGTAACTATCAACATTTTCTAAAAATGTGTTTTTGTTAATGCATGTATGATGTGATATTGTATTTTGTAGTCTTGTTGTTTTTGAATAGGCCTAATGGCCTACATTGCCTATTGCTACGTCCCTATTTCTGACAACCAAGCATATATTTGACCTGTGCAAACATGAATCAAACACTAGATGGTTCAGGTGATTTCTCACCCTTGTGGACAAAAGTATTAAAATGAAGGGTCTACAGCAGGGGTGGGGAACCCTGGTCCATGTTTTAGATCTCTCCCTGCTCTAACACACCTGATTCTAATGAATGGGTCGTTATCAGGTGTCTAACACACACACACACACACACACACTTCTACCGTTGTTCATTAGAATCAGGTGTGTTGGAGCAGGGAGACATCTAAAACATGCAGGGCTGTGGCTCTTCAGGACCAGGATTCCCCACCCCTGCTCTACAGAGAGCCAGCCACAAATTGCTTCAGCACCCTCTGTGGTCACATATTACAGTATAACACTGGCACCACAATAGTTACAGGGTTTCATTCACTTATCGATTTTAAATAAGACAATGCAAATGCATATGTTAATGATATCCCTACACATATACTTATTGCAGAATGTTTAAAAACAATGTTTATGCAGTGGAAATTCTAATTGGTCTTTAACCCCCCCATAGTAAATGATTGTATGGTTTTTATATATCTTTTTGGATGTTGCTTTCAGATGTTGCCAGATTGGCTGCAGCTGTGACTCAGCCTGCCCCTGCTTTTAAAGGCACAGCTGTCCACGATGGGGAGTTCAAGGAGATCACCCTTGAAGACTTCAAGGGCAAATACCTAGTTCTCTTCTTCTACCCCCTGGATTTGTGAGTGCAAGTGAACATGGTATTGTACAACAAGCATGTCTCTTACTGTGTGATCTCTCTAACCTCTCTTCTTGTCCTCTTTACAGCACATTTGTCTGTCCAACAGAGATCATCTCATTCAGCGACAAGGCCAATGAATTCCATGATGTCAACTGTGAGGTGGTGGGTGTGTCTGTTGACTCTCACTTTACCCACCTAGCATGGACCCACACTCCACGCAAGGTAGGCAGCGCCTCACTCCACAGCTGCCTAATACATCACTGCAACAACTGTTTTGTACTGCTGTGCAGGCCTGGATATTATTCATAAATGTGTTGACTTTGTAATTCCACAATAAAACAAATCACACTTGTTAACTGCAAAGGGCATTGATGAAATGTCAATCTTTGTTTTTTTTAGTCAGGGGGCTTGGGTAACATTCACATCCCCCTGCTTGCTGACCTTAACAAGCAGATTTCAAGGGACTATGGAGTACTTCTGGAGCAGCCAGGCATTGCACTTAGGTATGTGCCCATTGTAATCAAAACGATGAGTTCATTTCTTCAATGAAATGCTGACTTGTAATCAGTTCCACTTATAAACAATACATGTAAGGTGAAAACGTTATAAAAGTTTGAACAACATTTTCAGGCTGGGTATGTCTTTTGCCTTTTTCCTTTGTATTTGAGGTGTATCCTGCTGGAAATCTTTTGTCCTATCTGTACACTTGTATTTATGCATCTCCCCCCAAGTCCATTCAGCTGCTGCTTACTTGACTATAACGCTGTAACACGTTGGATCCTTGTAAAGCCTGATTCATGTGGTCTTATTTATTTGAGGCGGGTGTGGACAGTGCAGTGTGATTGTACAATACAGTGCAAGTTGTTGAGCTAGTTTTGTGACTGCTAAACTGTTGAATATAGGGGCCTGTTCATCATTGATCCACATGGGGTGGTGAAACACATGAGTGTAAATGACCTGCCAGTTGGGCGCAGTGTGGAGGAGACCCTCCGTCTGGTCAAGGCATTCCAGTATGTGGAGACCCATGGGGAAGTGTGTCCAGCCAGCTGGACTCCAGACTCTCCCACGGTGAAGTTTCTCACAGACTAGTGTCATAGTCTTTGAACAGACGTTAATACTCAATTGCACTGAAATAGAATGTGTTAGATCTCATTTGGTTGTAACATTGTAAGGCTTAAACAATGATTCACTGCATATCAAAAGGCATAACTATCTGAATGGATATATCAGCGCAGTTTCTTGTGAGAACGGTGAAAACATTGTACTATATCTATTACTGTTCTCGTTTCAGATCAAGCCTTCCCCTGAAGGGTCTAAGGAATATTTTGAAAAGGTCAACTAAAAACAGACAGAACAGTGGCTCATCCAGATCTCAATTATTTTCAAATGCACTTGTTCTGGTAATTTACGATCATATGTTGTCTAATAAACTGTCAATTTTATGTATTTTATTGAAATTGTTAAATACCTGTCTGGCCACATTTGAATCCAAATGAAAAGCTCCAAAACACAGCAACCCCCTTACATTTTGTCAACATCACACTGAGAACCCTATACATAAAGATGTTTATTTTGTTTCTTTTTACAGCAAGTTAATATGCAGGTTCAAAATGTCCAATTAGGACACTATTGGTACACAAGATGAGGTGCCAAAATCAACTTTTGTGTGGGAGGGAGGAGAACTGAACTAGAAAAGCAATTGCCACATCTCATGGGAGGTACATAACTATTTACACATGGGGTGAGAATTAGAATCACTGAAGTACTGTGGTTATGGAAATATCTTATATGTACATGAATGTAATTTTGTACATTATCTGCCGAAAACAAAGCCAGTGCCTCATTCCTTAAACATAAACTGACGTTTCAGGTTAGGCAACAAAAACAACGCAAGGTGGGTGGTTTACTGGAAAATTGAGATGTTTTAAAGCATTAATAGACATCAAACTAGAAATGTCTAAGCAGGCTTTTCCAAACACCCTACTGTAGGTCATTGAAATCTACCTTCATGTTTTGAGTGAAGGTCAGTAATCAAAGTTCAGGTTGATGGGCACATAGTATGGTGAATATTTCATGCAAATCCAAGCAAGATGTAACAGCACCTCCAACCCCAAGCACAAAGTGTTTAAACTGAATCATTAAAAAAAAAAGACCCTGTAGTAAATCTGTACAAAGAAAATACATTTGGGATCTACATCTAAAAGGTACATTAAGGTTATATACATGTTTCCCCCTATCCATATATTATCTTTACAAGTAGACTTCATTCAAACCCAAACATTAAGAAAGCATAAGACTGAACTGGAAAATGGTATTACATCAAACATCCATTTAAAACAATCTGTTCATACTGGACTAACCATTTATCAGTCCCTTTTTTTATTTATCCCCATTTGTACAGTAAACCACAGCAGGACTAAAACACCTTCCCCTAACTGGATGGATTGCTACTGTAATGGGTATCAGAATCTGCACAGGAGAATGTGCTCAGGAGAGTCTTACTCCTGGTCAGGAAATTTGCACAACCTAGTTGTACCATTGTCTTTTCTAGTGGGGGAGTAGACTAAAATACAATAGTAACGATACTCATTGACGAATACAAAATAGAATCAAATCAAGAGAATGGACATACACCCAGCTCTTCCAATATTCTAATAGAATAGAACAAAGGCTTTCAACATATGTAGGACTCTTCACTGAAGAGAGCAAGACTATTCCATCACTAAAGATCTAGGTTTTGTGGTCTCAGGTGGGACTGAACTGGAAACAGAAGCTTTGTTGATGTCTGTTTGAAAGCAGTTGATTAAAACAGAACTAATGTTTCAGATATTTCCGAACATTCTCTTACTCATTTTGAGGTGTCGAATTTCATTCAGAAAATGGAAAATTACATTGTACAAAGTGAGATTCCCCAATCTCTTAAACAAACAAAAAGTAAAGACTTGTGCCTGCTGTCTCTACTAGGATATGCAGAGGGAGATCCAAGTGTATCCCTGTGTTGACACTTCAAGCCTAGTCGATTTTTACATTTGTGTAGATCTTCCTCACAAAGGCACTTGTACCCACATATCCAACAGCACCTGAAAGGAGTCATGCTTTAGAAATCATACTTTCAACTCTTACCCCAGCCATATATAATCTTGTTTTGGTAATTACTAACATTCTATGGCATTTTGGTGGTATTGCAACAGGCTTTACAATGTAATGAGCTTTTTATAAACATGGGATTTAAACGTGCAAGTAACTGCAGAAAGAATAGTCAGCGCTGATTGGACAATTGGTCATTTAAGAAGAAAGATTCAAATCAAAGCCTATATTTGGTCTAAATCACTTATTGAACTTTTAATAACCCATATACTTTACTTACCAATAGAAGAATACATTCTAATTCAATTGTTATAATTAAAAAATAAAAGGATATGCTACATTAAACAATTTGATTTAGCATATTGAATTAACTTGAACACAAGTGACCAGTAGAGATGTCAATCAGCATTTCCATCACATAAGTAGATTTATGAGAAAAAATATGAGTCAATGGAAGTTCATCATGTGCCACAAACAAGAGATTAATGATGGAAAATCATTGAGGAAAGCAAACTACAGGGTTTACTGCTTCAACACATGGTTGAAATACTTACCACACATAATTCCTAGGGCAGTACTGAACACAGCCATGTAACCAAAATAAAAGGATGTCTGGAACAGTCCATACATCCTAAGAAAGGGAAAGAAATATATATACACATTTGAAATTCAACTTTATGGAGAGGGAGAGAAAATAGCTTAAGAATTATTGAACTAAAGAGTTTGACTGATGATGACGATACGTACTTGGTTTTGAAGAAATAGTAGTAAAAGGAGTACATGTAAACGTAGACAGCGGTAGATGCGGCAGAGAGGAAACTTGTCCATTGCCTGAAGAAGAATTAGAGTGTAATTAGCTTACATCCTATAATGGCTATTCAACTCCGGTCCTGGAGGGCCGCATCCGGCATGTTTTAGATGTCTCCCTGCTCCAACACACGGCTCGTTATCAGGCGTGTTGGAGCAGGTAAAAATCTAAAACACATACATACACACACACACACACACACACACACATATATACACACACACACACACACACACACATATACACACACACACACACA